>JBBBDQ010000484.1:2897500-3075000 GCA_037127315.1 Ascarosepion bandense
TTTTAACAAAAGGCGGACATTTTTCTTATATTTATAAGTTTTATCTTATTTTGTGGATGAAATATTTCATAAAATTGCTGTCATGTATTTGATTTCTTTTCTTTTTTAACCCCATATTATCACAGCCAGCAAGGTTTTAGTTTTCCTTTATTTTTTCGAAAATAATCTGAGTGAAGAGGATGTTTTTTTCTTCATTTATGTACAGTGTCCCTTCAAGATGTGGGCGATCATGGCTCGCCATATCTTTCTGTCCCTTGTAGCTCTTAATAACTTTGTTTTGATATTTCTCTCAAACTCTCGTCTGGCATCCATTTGCTTAAGCAGATCAAGTATGTGACGCGTTGTTTCCTGCTGTCTCTACTTCTTTCTATGTTTCCTGTGAGTATTAGATTATCCAAGGCCTCTTTCCTCATTACGTATCCCAGAAACTTCAGGTGTCTTTTCCTGAAGTTTAGTATAAGTTTTCTTTTCATTACGTGCCGCAGAAACCCGCAGCTGTCTCTTCTTGATGCCAAGTATAATTTTCGTTATATATATATATATATATATATATATATATATATATATATATCCGAGTGAATACAGAACGAAGAAAGAATTTTTACAACGTCCGAAACATTAATTTAAAACAGTGATCGATATATAATATATAGAGCTGGGAATATTAATTATAAATTATATTTTAGAACATGTACATAATTTTTCTAGATATATTCACGACAAAGGTACGTTTGTTTCGACATTGAAACTTCAATATGATCGTTTACATCCTGAAAGACACTGCACATTATAAAGAAAATGTGCGTATAAGTGTTTTCTTTTCTAGACATAAAAGTGTAAAACTGTCCGAATGTTCGATATATTCGAGGGCTTTCGGCTATTAGCCATCTTCAAGGATTATTTTTTTAAACTGAGTTTTTATAGATGATTATCTATAATGATACTTTTACCAATGGTTTATAAAAGCATAATATTACGACACAAAAATTTTCATGTTTCGGAACAAAACTGTTCCTCTTCAAGTGATATATTAAAAGAAATGGTCAAAACGATCTATTTTTGAAAATATAAGATGAATTCATGGTTATTTAGAAAATTAGGAAATGGTAGTTAGGGGAAATGCATTTAGGTGTGTCAAAACAGTTCAATCAGCATTTAGAATTATGTAACCATGGAGATTTAAACATTTAGGTTAGGAAAGTGGGCAGGATGGCTTATATCTAGACATGTCACTTTTTAATTCTGTTTGGGTAAGATACATAGTGGGACCTTAGATTTTTAAAATGGGTAGACAATAATTTTTTTCATGAGGTTGGGTTTTTTTTTTTTTATTGAATAATGGATTTTTTAAAACTACAATCACTCATATAAAGGGGATAGAAAGTTTAAGTCAGAATTAAGATTAAATAATTGTGGTATTCTTAGTTATATTGTATTTACACAATTTAGTATTGTGTAGGTCATTTATTTTATTAAAATAATATTCATGTTTTTCTATATTAGAGTAAATTTATAAATGAAACATAGTAATTAATTAAATTTTTAAACATAGTAATTAATTTAAATTATATATATATATATATATATATATATATATATATATATAAATTGTTTGAACATTATTTTTTATCGATACTCGTATTTAAGTAGATATTCTGTTTTTAATGAAACAGTATTATATATTTATATCTACCGCATATTTTCGTAATAAAAATTTATCGTAAATAATCAGGCCGGTAGATATAAATACATAATATTGTTTCATTAAAAACAGAATATCTACTTTAATACGAGTATCGATAAAAAATAATTTTCAAACAATTCATTTCAAATTGTCGGTTGCTTATAACCAAGTTTCGTTAAAATTCGTTGATTTCCGTAATATATATATATTGGTTTTCTGATAAAAGAATGATGACGTACTGCGGTTAAGCTTTTTTTTTTATTATTTACTTTAAAAGTTTTCAATAATTTATTTTAATTTTTCTTATGTTCTTATGATTATTTTCTAATCTAGACATAAATTATGTAGACATTTTTGAATATTCTATAAGTCCGAGCGCATGCGGCTATATTTTTACAGCTTGGTCATGCAGGACATTCGGACATTTCTCCAAATTTTTTGGTCCCGATAAGAAAAATATTATATGAATCCAAGAAAAAAATAATTTAACCGTCGTATCTTGTCAGGCGTTTTTACGAAACTTGTATAGAAGAGGGATTGCTGCCGAAATATACAATATATATATTTTAATCATTTCACCCCAAGCAAGGCAGTTTTACTGCCACTGGTGCGCAGGGGTTGACAAAGGCGGAAAGTAATGAGAAAGGGAGACAGGTTATAGGGGGTGTCAGGAAGATAATATATATATATATATATATATATCCTACGTCTATACCACAATTCAGAGTTTCATGCACTATGCAATTATCAAATGCATATTATGAACTGACAATTTCTAGATTTTAATTTTTATTTTTGGTTCTCGTGTCGTTCATGTTCATTATAAATTATATATCTGGGATGCCATTTTCCAATTTATCTAAACTTATTTATGAATGGAACTTTTGTGTGTATATGTATGTGTGTGCTTGTGTGTCTGTGTGTGTCCGTTACCTATAGACTCTGAAACGGCTGAATCGATTTTCTTGGAAATTTACACACTTGTACTATAAGTGCCCGCGAGTTTTCTTAGCTAGGTTTTGTCTCGAGGTACCCCCGATAAATATCGAAAATCGATAATCAAAAAAATCGAGTTATAGAAGGAGTGGTCCGATTTTAATCAAATTTTATACACTCATAGACAAAGACATAAGAAACGATATTCAGAAGTTTCAATGTTGCAGTTCTTAAAATAGTGCAGAAAATCGATAATATATATATATAAAAGGCAAGATGTTTGTGTGTGTGTCTGTTTATATGCCTGTATGTCTCTATTTTTTCAGCCCTTTTATTTTAGTTTTTACTTCGGGTTTGGATCTAAGTAGGTATAATTGTAGTTCTTAGTCTCAGCCATGATACCATTTACTCAGAGGACTTATTTAGCCTTCAAAATTCAGTTTACGACGAAAAATACTCATTTGATATCGATACCAGGAAATGAAAATTTGACTTACATCCATTCATTTTTCTTTCAGTCTACGGTTTCGCTTTAACTGGAAACAACTATTGCTTTTTCGTCTTTCGTGCCAACGTCTAAAGAATCTGAGCTCCAGGACCATGGATTAGTTTTAAAGCTTTCATTACACCGGAGCAACGCCGGGCTATACTGCTAGTTAAATGTATAATTAAATTTGGTTTTTACTAAAGATTAAACATGAAATTGGAAAGTAAAATTATAAAAGTTAAATTTATATTATGGTGCAAAATGTTGTTTGGGACAGAAGTTATACGTTTATTTCAAGGGGGGCCACTTATTATTTTAACTTTAGTATTTCATATTTATTCAGTCAGTTAAGTGCCATATGTGATACACGATTGGGAGATAATGTTAGGAAAGACGCATGGCTGAATAGGCAGAAGATTTTCCCGCAATATGTTGCCATTATTTTCTGCAGTAGATTGGTTGCTAACAAAGGCTATAAAACCCATCCTGTCCTGCTAATTAACCCATAGCTGCACGGAGGAGGGATAAATTCATATCTTTCGCAAGGGTATTTGCGCATATATAAATGCAACGAATTCGACTTGAAATCGAACTCGGCTCTCCGATTTCTCGTTCCAAACCGGTATCCACTGCACCACAACGCACATAGAGAACTCAATACAATGCATGGAAGGAGTAGCAGTTTGAATTAATAACATTTTACTTTGCTGTTCTTTTTTAATTTGCAATTAATTTGCGATAAGGAACTAAGTTCATCTAGTACTTGAAATAAAATCCGAGACATGTCATTTTTCAATTGTTTCTCGAAAACAAGAATGGTTAACTTGAGATATTTGACCGGGGGCAATTTTGCAGTATTACTGTTAGCAGCCGTAAGTTGTAGGACCGTATATAATAAATATATATATAAATATATATGTGGAGAAATGAGAAAAAGCGGAAGAGCTTTTTATTAACAAGGCATTTCGCCTTCGTTAGATAGTTAGATAGACGTCTTCAGATTAGAATCAAATAGTAATATGTGTTTTGTTTTATATTAAAACCGTTCATGTTGTTTTTTTTTCATTTGCCAGTCGGAATTAAAATACATAACTGCCCGTGTATTTTGTTTTGGTTTTCTTTTTTTTTCTTTTCTTTTTTTTTTGTACTACAAATTTTTTTGCAAGACGCTGATTCGTGTTGAAATCCCTACAATATTTATTATTGTTGCAATTATCACTAGTATTACTGTCAAGCGCGTTACAAACTCTACATTGCGTTTAATTTCCCAAACCAATCGATGAAATTTGAATAAGCCGATTTGTTTAGAAAAATACTTGACAAAAACCCTAGTTCGTGGTTTAATAATTTATTTTATTCATCTTAACTTTACAGACTACATAGTAAATAAAATTTTTAAGAAAATCTAATTTTAGCAGATACATTTATCAAAATGACAGAAAATATCTTGAAATATTAAAGAATAAGATGATTCAATAAAATTGCCATTGGCTTCAACTACGGCCTCCAAAAACTCCAGCATCTCTTCTAGACGGTTTCCTTGTTTAAGTACGTCAATGATGCCATAATCCTTGCCTTCAGTTCATCTTTGGTGCTACAAGAAGTTCTCTTGTTCTCCCATTCAACTGAGCGACACACATAAAAATCAAATGGTAGTTGTCTGGGATGTAAAGTGGCGACGTTTAAGGGGTGATGTAGTCGCAGAAATTGTCTGACAGCCATGACTGTGTTCTCCTGTTATTTATTCATAGTTAAAGGAAAAAGAGATGGATTTTTATATATATACAGCCCTTGAGATTTGAAAAAGAAATCACTCGACCGGCGGTCGAGCTCAAGGGGAAATTTACTCGCCCCCAAATCATTTTACTCGACCGACTCCATTTTCTTAATAGTCGCTTTACGTAAACATAGCGTGAATCGCTGACGGAAACCAAAAGAATTTTAATTAAAATTTCTAACATGTTAGAAAGATTTTTTTTAATTTTTAAAATAATAGCAACGAAATTTGATCTTTCCTTTTAATAATAACATAAACATTTTGATGATAAAACTTTGTTTTTATTAAGTTTAACCCATTTTATCATCATGATATGCTGTTTTTTTTGTTTTTATTTTATTTTATTTTATTTTATTTTTTTGGTAATTGAGTGGAGGTACCTAAATTCGTAGTTTCTTTCTTCTGTTTGACTACAACCTCCATCGCAGAGATGATAAAAAAATAAAAAATCTGATTTTCTCAACAATTTTCTATAAAAAAATTATTTGTATAATTTGTTTTTCGGTGCGTGGTTGAAAGAAGTATGCGTATTTTTTTTTTTTTTTTGTCTTTCTTTCAAATGTTCGTTTTTACTTTTCGTAAGCAGGATGGAAATACAGATGTTGAGTCAAGGATAATATTTTCCAAATGATTTTCTAAAAATCTGTGACCGTCTTTAATCTAGACGACAGAGACATTTTGGATCCACTCTAGAAGCGTTAATTAAACGAATGTTCACACTGATCGGGATGATAAAAGCGAGACAGGAACGTATCAATCTAAATTCCATTTGTCAGATCTTGCTTTGATGATTGCGGAATGTCACTGTCTTTTGTTTAATAACACATTTCGACGTAAATCAGGCACCATACATAAGACCAAGAGTTCAATAATGTCATTGTAGGTAATTCTAAGTAACTCGTGAATCTTCAATGGCATACTTTTGGGTTGTAAAAGGAATCAGATTTTTTTCCTATATTTGAAGGGACACGTTTCATTGTGAGATTTTTAATAGACCGCGGGCGATTAAAGCAATAAACTTTAATCGCTCAATTAAGTTTTTAATTGACTGAGTCGATCGAGAGAGTGAAATCTCAAAGGATATATATATATATATATATATATATATATATATTTGAACTCACGATCAACTTAAAGAAGACTGAGCTAATGTATCAACCAATACCAGACAATCCATCTTTAAGAAATTATTCCGCCTTCATTGATGGTACAGCAATAAAAATTCTCGAGGATTTCACAGTCTCTTCTGATGGAAAAACGGACAAAAAGATCCAATCCAAAATAGCCAAAACACAGCATTCGGCAATCTTAAACATAGGTTATGGAACATCAAAGGCGTGTCACTGAAGGTAAAGATCGACATATACAGATCAGTTGTTCTCTTAGTCCTTCTCTTTGGTGTGAGATTTGAATCCTATACTGCAGGCACATGAATTAACTTGATGCCTTTCACATGCGCTGCCTTCGTGCCCTATGTGGTAGAAAATGAGACGACAGGGCCAAGAATAGTGCAATACTGAAGAAATGTAGCAACATCGCAGACACTGAAACTATTCTAGAAAAGATACAACTTAGGTGATGTGGTCGTTGTGAAAATAGATGAGCATAAGCTTGCAAAAAAGGTGCTGTATGGACAACTACCAAATTCTAAGCGTTCAGTTGGCCGTCCACTCTTACATTTCAAAGACAAATTGAAAGACAACTTCAAACTTCTCAACTTTGATCTGAAAACCTGAGAAGTCAAACCGAAAGGAGTGGCGTAAGACATGTCTCATCAAGTTAAAGATTTTTAAAGAAGTAGAATGAAGCACTGTGATCAGCTTCGTTAAGCTCTGAAGCAAAGGTGGCATCAAAATCCTACGAAAGCAAAGTTCATCTGTCAGTGTGGCTGTGTCGCCTGCAGTAAGGCTAGGCTAGTGTCGTACTCAAGAAAGCACAAATTAAATTATATTCCCCTTACCAGATTTCCTTCACAATTACACAAAGCAAGCATGCATAAGTGTAAAACGAAGGGAAACATCAATTGTTGACCCTCATTTATCGTTCACGATGAGAGAATCCATCTCTCTCTCTCTCTCTCTCTCTCTCTCTCTCTCTCTCACACACACACACACACACACACACACACACACACACACACACACACACATATATATATATATATATATATATAATACTTACATTTGCTTTTTATTCTGACCTGAAGACACCTAGCTTACTACTTAAAGATAGCGGAAAGCGTTGTCAACAAAAAGCTTTCCCCTGTTTTCTCCTTTCTCCATTTTTGTTTAGATTCTAAATTCTGCTAACTCCAATATAAATGTTTTTTCGCAAATTAATGGATTTTATCCAACATTATATCCTACTACTAAACATCATTTTTATATAACGCTGTTTCAGTAAATATTCTGTATTTTTTCACTGTTTCCTTTTTTTTTTTTTTTGAATCATCATTGCGAATGCGCATGTCTGGAGTCCTAATTAACGCTGTTAAAATACAGGGCGTTTACTCAAACCCTGATATTCACAAATTCGCCTTTGGAAAAGAAGAAAATAAATATGTGTATATAATTCAAACACATGCATTGTCATATATCCAATACACACAGGTTTATTTTTCGATTTTTGTTTAATATTTATGTGTTGTAATTTTAGATTTTGTGTCATAAAATCTATCGAGTTAAAACCAAGTAAAAGATTAAGAATAGTTCTGGAAATAATAATACATTTAACTCTTTATTGACGGATTTCGCTTAGTTGATGCAAACTGTAGCCCAAGCATTTATTTCTGTAAAGTCAGAAAGAAATGACTGGGCAATACATAATCTTCATATTCGATTGCTAATTTTTTTGAGAGAGGATAGATCCTATGAGCCAACGCACCAGTCATCTTGCTTCGAAAATCAACTGACATTATTGATTTTATGATTTAACATAGAAAAACAACTCTGCTAACAGACGTGCTTTTTTGCACATTTTGTTCATTGCGTTTGGATTTCTCCATTGGTAATAAGGAGATGAATGTCCGATAATAATCGAAGCTCATTGTGCATTGTATTTAAGTAATTAAATAGAGTGGCGTGTGCTCAACACAGACAACAGTTACTTTTGAATGTTTTATGTAATGACTCGGGAATTCATCTACTTTACAGGGTCACTGCACTTAATTTTTTAAGATACAAAACAAGTTTTATAAATGAAATCATATTTATTGGCATAAAAAGTTTGTGTATATTCATATAGAAAAGATGAAGTGTCTTTTTTTTAATCAATCCCGAAAACATTAGAGAAAATGGGAAATAAACTTCTGGGTTTTGTCGTGTACTTTTAAAAATGTGACCTTAAAAAAATCTCCGATAACCAAGTCATACATGTTCCAGAAGAACTATGTCATTTAGATAAAATCTTCTTTAATATTGAATTTCCCAAACCTAAACCAGTTATAACGAAAGTAAGTGATGCCTTTGCCTGAGCGAAAACTTTGGGATGAATCAATAGAAACAAGTGGGAAGAACTTGATCAATAAATTTACAGTCAGTTGGGTAAAGTATTAAGAGACAAGAAACTTTCACTAGAAACAAAGAAGAGAGTACTAGATCTCTATGTGATGTCCGTTCTTCAATATGGCAGTGAATGCTGGACAATATCATCAGAGATGAACGAAAAACTTTAAGCGACTGAAATGTGGTTCTACAGAAGGATGTTGCGGGTATGATGGAGCGAGCATGTGAGCAATGATGAGGTTTTAAAAAGAATGGAAACAAAAAGGAAATTAATATTGAGTTCCTGGGGCATGCAATGAGGAAGGAGGGCATGGAGAGCCTGATACTAACAGGCCAGATAGAGGGAAAAGGAGACAGAGGAAAGAAGTGGATAACATATTTGAAGGGCCTGAGCAGGTGGATGACAGAACGGGGGTTGCGAGATGTTACAGGAGAAAGTGTGCTAAGAGCCTCCAGAGAAAGGGAGACGTGGAAGGCCACTATCGCCTACGTTCTGAAACGGCAAGGCACAAAGAAGAAGAAGAAGAAGAAGAAGAAGAAGAAGAAGAAGAAGAAGAAGAAGAAGAAGAATGTGACGGGTGTTTTTTGGGATTGCTCTGCAAGATTGCTTGAGATTTGCAGTTTTGTGAAACAATTCAGCCAAAGCAAGGAAAAACGCCACAAAGACGCAGTCTGCCACTGGAAGTAAAAGAGAAGAAAAAAACTTTAGAGGGAATCAGAAATCTAAGAACTGTATAAATTTCTAAGTTTAGGTTGTGACGTTAGAAGTATAGAGTTGATATAGAATTTAGAAGAAACCGGAAACCCAATCCTAAACTAGAGACAATGGATAAACTTCTACTCCCGCTCAAATGACCGGGTATATATTTTATATATTTTTAATTATATATCATTTTATTCCAAGCAAGGCGAGAATGCCAGTAGTATGCAGAGGTTTACAATGGAGTGGAAGTGAGAGAAAAAAACTGAGTATAAGGAGGAGTGAGGAGAGGACAAAATACAAGCGGGATTTAAGAAAACAGAAGATAGCGATTAACGTCGCATTTAAATTTTTGAAGATTGTAATTATCAGGAATGCAAGTCAACGGAAGGGAGTTTCACATTTGCGAGCAAAGAATTTATTTGAAAAGAAGTGGCAGTTACATTTAACTACTTCAACAGTAAAAAGGTAGGACTAAGATACCGATCTAGCATGCTTAAATTCATGTAGTTCCGTGGAAAAAGCTCGTCAGAGTAGTGTCATTAAAATGTTTGCAAAAAATGTATGATAAGCCAGACCACGAAGGTGAGAAAATGACTGAAGCCGATATAGCAAGTCGGTACCAATTACACTGCAGATTCTTCTTGGGATTTTTTCAAGAACCTCGAGATGAATAACAGAAGCACTAGACCAGATATGGCAGTAGTATTCAATGCATGGACGAATTGTAGATTTAGAAATGTGCAAGATGGACTCTGACGAAAACAGCCATATATCTATCTATATAATATGCAAAATGTCTTTATTAGGCAGGCTCAGGCAAAAAAGGTATCAATGGTCAGTACAAACGATACAGGAGTCACATCAACGCCACCCTGAAAACCTATAACTATCTAACCTAGTCAATTAAAATATTGCTTGTCAATCAAGCCAGTTGAGTATTGTATTTTTATGCTTTCATTCAGTTCGATGATGACTGTTTTTTTTTTGCATTTGATATCTTTGTTTAATTTAAAGCTGATTTAAATAATAAATCAATTTGAGTATATTTGTTGATGATTTCTTTGTTTACAATATTCAGACTGTTGTCCTCATATTTATAGTCATATTCACGACATTTTGGCCATTGTACGTTCCGACCTTCTTCGACTGGAACCAAACCATTTATTTCGATTACTGGGGTAGATTGTTCTCATTCCATGATCCATGCTACTTCCGGATGTCGTAGTTATCTCCATTTAACTAAAATCTCTAAGTTTTTTCTTTAACGCTACTCTTGCCAGATATTGAAATCACAACTCTTTGGGCCAAGTTACTAGACTAAAGCTTTTAACTACATTTGTCCGACACATGTCAGTCGAAATCCCCATAACACGAGTAATTTCTGCAAAATCCTCGCAGAGTAACTAATGGAGGTCTTAATTTCCGTTTTTCCCTAAGCGTTCATTCACTTTTCTAGCCTATATAGTATATGACGGAATTTGGCCCCTACAAATCTGGAGTCATTAAATGGCCGAACAGAGGTACAATTTAAGAATTTTCTCTTTTTGTTCCTTCTGCTACTTCGCTTTGTGTTAGATATCATAAAATATGTATGTCTCCGCGCGTGGACACTTGTTTATGTATATGTATTATTTGTGCGTGTTATAAAAGTCTTTGTGAGAACAGCATTCTTTATTTACTCAATTCATTTCTCCGTTCCGCCTTACCGTTACATGGTGACCTGTTTTAATATTATCTACTAACTCACGAAGGAAGAGGAATAAGATATATTCCTTTCACTGAAGAAAGTCCAAATATAACCCTTCATTATTGACTTCCGACGCAAAACGAACACGTATACTATTATCCATTAACTGTTAAACATGACGTTAAATGAACAAACAAATGTTAATTTCTTTTTCAGCATATGACTGGTAAAAGGAAAACGCACATAAACTTTTCCACGTGTGATTCATTTCCAAAATGGCACAGCAATATATATATATATATATATATATATATATATATATATATATATATATATAAAACGTGAGAACCGTGTCACTTTCCTGGTATAAAATAAAGCTACATAAACTTAACACAACGTCTCAATTAACGAAATATGATTTTAAAAAGCATATATATATTTTTATGACGGTAAATGTCGGAGCAGAAAGGACTATATTTTCAATGAATACTAAAATGCTAAATAATTACCATTTCTGGATGTCTTCTAGCGTATTTTTTGCAAATGAATATTTCCCCCTTCCACGCGTCCATGCAGAGGTTGAACATTAAAACAATTTGTTCACTTCAGACTTCTTTTTGTCTGTATTTTAACCTTTTAACCCTCTAGGGCCATTCGTATCATATTTGATACAGTATGAAAACAAGCCTTGAAAGAAATATTTTCCTGAAAAATTTTTTAAGAGAAATATTTTATAAATTTCAAATGAAAGCAGTACTGACTGCTCAGTCAATGAATACCAAATGTTTCCTTATAGGGAAATACCAAATGTTTCCTTATAGGGAAATACTGTATCAAATATGATACGAATGGCCCTGGAGGGTTAATTGACAATAGCAAATCTACATACAACTTTCCTAGTTGATTAATGAATTTTCTGTATGTTATTTTGTGCTAATTTTAATAGCATCTTTTTGTCACATTTTCAATATTTCCACGTTGGTATATTTTTATTTCCATGTGTACACTTCCTATTATTAAATAGGTCAACTCAAGTGTATTGGACACATCTCTATGCTGCTCTTAGTCGTGGTAGTGACAAATGTCAGCTACACACAACTTTATAGTCACTTGGCCGCCATTATTAACAGTAACTACGCTGTTGTATATACGTTTTTCGCAAAAAATTGTTCAGTATAGTTAGTGTGTTGAATGTAACATATTTTTCAACATGGCCACCGTCTTTCTCAACCTCCAATCTGAGTTTGAATTTGGCGCGCTTCAGAGGAGACCATGCCTACTACCACCAGTATACTTCTTCCACTATCACGTAGTTGTAAGCCCTGTCACTTGAACCCAATTGAGCTCATTACTTTACTTAACTACATAGCAGCACAGGACGTAAATTTGGATGATATTTAAACCCAAATATTTTTAAAAATGTATTTATCTGGCCTTTCTCCAGTAATATATTCACTCATGCTATTTTTCCAGTTATATTTTCCTGCACTGCAGGATATTTAATTAAATTACTATGTGCGTGATGAATTTTATTATAACACTATTTCAAAAAATTAAATCATTATTGTTCCATGTGGTTGAACTGTATCATTATTTCAAGCAAGCATTTGTATTTGATAGTCGATATCTACTACTGAAGGAGCAAATTCACTTTCAGTCAAGACCCTAAATAGTATATGAATTAACCATGTCATGTGCATGGCAATCATATACGAAGGCCCATTCAAGATTCTGAAGAGACATTTTCATTTATCATCTTTTTCTCTCTTTTTGCAACAGATATGTTTTCATGTAAACTTTTACAATATTCTAACAAGAATATTTTACTTTTGTTTTGTGCTATTCCGTAAAAATTGTTTAGTCGTTTAGTAACTTTTTATTTTGTATGCATTACTGTGACTTGTATAAAATGTTCCTACATATCTATTATGTCAACAAAAAGCAAAAGTACCCCTCATAGCAGGTAACAACCTGTTTAGAAGGGGGGGATATAAGAATACAAAGGTGCTTATTTCTTTTTGGTTAAGATGAAGTCACGTGGTCACTTGACAACCGCTAGTCACACTCTTTCAGCTAACAGCAACCGAGAAAAAAGTTGTTCCCTTCTGCCCGGGCTTTTGGCCTAGGCAGAATCTGCCTATCGCCATGTTCCGCTGAAACACAAGACTTCTGCCGTCCCGTTGAGACATAGATGAAGCCTGCCATGTTCCTTTGAGATACAAAAGAATGCGGCCCCTAGAAATCTGGGATCATGACAATGGCCGAACTGAGGTATTTCCAATTTAAGATTTTTCCTTTTTGTTCCTTCTGATACTTTGCTTTACATTAGACATAATAGACATGTATTTCTCCACGTGTAGACACTTGTTTATATATATATATATGTATTATTTGTGTGTGTTATAAAAGTCTCCGTGAGAACAGCATTCATTTATTCATTCACTTATTTCATTTCTCTGGTCCGTCTTACCGTCACATGGTGACCCGTTTTTATATTATCTACTAACCCACGATGGAATAGTAATAAGATATATACTGTTAACTAAGGAAAGACTAGATATAGACCTTCAGTCTTTATTGTCTTGCTTGGGATGAACTGTATAAACACACACACACACACACACACACACACACACACACACACACACACACACACGAACACGCACACAGAGAAACATATGCTGCCAATGAAGGCATGCATAATTCTCATTTGTAGATATTTTTTAGGTAAAATGTAATCCACTATATATTTATTAAGTATCTATTATGCATGAATGTACATTAAAGCCAAATTCCAGAGTATTGTCTACATTCATTCGTTCATGTATCCATCTTAACAAAATTAATGACTCTATTCACAAGAAAAGGTTCGCACAAAATCGCACACAGATATAGGAAAATGGGACACGTAGACATATACACTGTTCATATTTGCATTTGCTTTGATATTTATTTTGCGTTGTAAGTGAATTTGTATAACATTAAGGCAATAACGGCATCAATCATTGGATTGAAGATTTTAGTATATCTTAAAGTCATTTATGTCTTATATGCAATAAGATTTAGTGAAATTTAAATGGCTTATGCGTTTCTGTCTGGAAACTTCAGAAACGCATCATTCCCCCAATGATCGATGACTTGGTTTTATCCAGTGGGCAATCTCGCTAACAGTGTCATCAGAAAAGTTGGAGAGTTGGTAGTAGAGAGAGAAAGAGTAGGGAGAGGGAGAGTGCAAGAGTCCTGCTTGTCTCACATGTGACTGATCGTGTTAACTAATCGAGAGATCCGACCTGTTTACAGAAGCGAATAGCGAGGCAGCCAGCCGACTGGACAAGCAAGCAACTGACAACTAAACTTTAAATATGCAGACAAGCAAAGAGGGAGATGAATGTTTTTAGTACCTGTTGAGCCAAACTCTATTTCAATATTTCGGCCCAATTTTATTTGACGTATGAGCATTTACAAGAAGTGGAACATGATTTCTCTTTCACACACCAAAATATCACACACAGATGCATACACAGACGTACACGAAGATTTGCCTTTTTATTTTTAAAAAAATGTTAAAAAAATTTGCCTTTTTTTTAAAAAAAAAGAAGGGGCTCAAATTCATAACTATATTTCTTAATTTAAATTATATGTTTCTATTGTTTTCTCATTAGTCTGTCAACGGACTGAAGAAGTCACGTATTTTTTATCAAAGTCCTATGATCGCACGATCACGAGACCAGTAGCACATTAGAGTTGTATGGTTACTTATCATGTACTGCAGCCGGAGTAGGAGTGGTGTTTCATAGACAAGATTTTTTGATGAGGCCCAACTTTCTTCAAGCTGATTTTGAATTCAGAGATTTTTTCCCCTTTTTCTAAACCAGTTGGTGCGATTTATCCATAGCTAGGTCGGGAAAGAAGAGATGGATTCGTGCCTTTCACAAGGGTATTAGTACGTAAACGAATGTAATGATCTCAACAGAAATTCGAACACTGCTTTCTGGGCCTCTATTCTTTATTCCATTGAGCCTCCTCCTCTTCCTCTCAGGATTTCGGTGATCATGGCTCTCCACAACAAAGATAGGAATTTATGGAGACCCATAATCGATCACGCCCTGAAGGAACACGAGACGTAGATGATGATAATGATGATGATAATATTACCAGCTTGAATGGAGGCGAATTTTGTATTTCTAACTAATGCCAGTAGTTGACACTCGAAGCATTTCGAATAATGATTTTCAAGCAAAACAAAACCTCCTATTTGAAAGACTGTCTAAACACAATCTTCCTAACTATATTCCCACTTTGCTATGTCATATCATAATGACATAGCAAAAAAAAAAATTACAAGTTACTACTATTTATATTCGAAAACGATAATGCTCATATATTATTGCTGATTTTTGTCGACCCCTGTATAAGCTTTAGAAATAGTTGATGACAAGTAAAGTTTCTTTTATCGCAACAGAACACGCCTATTTTAAAGTTTATGTTCTGATATAAATAATACGTTCCATATATACTCGCATATCATGAGGGCTAATTTTAAGGGTCGTCGCATCATAAGCGAGATATAAAATAAGCATGTATACTACCGAGCCTGGTTACGCAGTTGACCAAACAATATATTCATTTCTTCTTCTTCTGTGAACCGTGTCCCTTCAGGACGTAGGCACTCATGACCTTCCACATCTCCATATCCCGAGTAGCGCTTAACAAGCTTTCTCCTGTTACCCAGCTCTGCCGTCAAGTATGTTACGTATTGCTTTCTCCTTTCCCTCTTTCTTTGGCATTTTTTAAGTGATGAAATCAAATACACAAACATAGGAATTATTCATAAAACGCAAATCTGAGGACATTTTAAAACACAACACATAAATTCATTAGCGCTGATATAATAAATTGGAGAAGTAAAATACTTTTATAAAAAATAAATATGAATTAA
This sequence comes from Ascarosepion bandense, assembly GCA_037127315.1. NCBI lineage: Eukaryota > Metazoa > Mollusca > Cephalopoda > Sepiida > Sepiidae > Ascarosepion > Ascarosepion bandense. Next base: position 2,913,217 of record JBBBDQ010000484.1, read on the forward strand.
AATTAAAAAATTAAAAATTGAAATTTAAAAATCAAAAGTTAAAGTTAAAAATAAAATAAAAGAAAAAGAAAATTAACATTTGAAATAAAAAAAAAGTTTGTTTTTTTATGTCAAAGTTTTAAACAATGTAATAAACATCTGTATCTATCTACAATTCGCTTCCGGCTAACGTTTGAAATTTCTATTTCTTTGCCGTTTTGGTGCCCCCCCCCACACACACACACTTTCTTCCCTTTGTGCATTTTCTTACTTTTTATTAAGCCTAGACGTCGTGTGATCGATATCTCTATCTATCTATAATTTACTTCCTGCCTAAATTTAAAATTTCTCTCTCTTGGCCATTTCCATTGTCTTTTTCCTCTTGGTTATTTTTCTCTCTTGTTTTCCTCTTTGCTTTTTATTTCCTCTGTGTCTTTTTATTTCCTCTTTCTTTTCCATTTCTGATTTCTCTTTCTGCTTTCTCATCTTTTCTACCGTTTTTCTTTTTCCCCTCTTTTTAATATCCTCTTAACTGGTACAAAAAGATTTCCAAAAATAATAGCAAGTAGGTTTGTTTTTTCAAAAATAACATATATTACCAGCATTATTAACTACCTGATGAGACATTGTTCTTTCAATGCTGAAACAAAATGTACAATTTTATAGTAGATTGTAGTTTGTATATGTTTTAAAGTATAATTTATAATAAATATTCATTGCACTATTTTAATACTGAGCACTGTTTTAAATTAATGTTTTGAACGTTGCAAATATTTTATTTGTTCCTTATTTAATTGTATATATATATATATATATATATATATATATATATATATATATATATTCAGATGAACAGAACCAACAAGTTTAGAATCCCGAGTCCTTAAGTTAAGCAACGTTGAGCCTGGTCAGTACCTAGATGGGTGACCGCTTGGGAATACCAGGTGCTGTAAGCGTTTAGTGACGGATGTGCGTTGTGGTGCAGCGGATAACGGTTCAGAAAGTGAAATCGGTGGGCCGAGTTCGAATTCCAGTTGAATACCCTGCATTCACTTAAGCACTGGTACCCTTGAGAAAAGTATTAATCCGTTCCTTCCCTCCAGTTATGGGTTAAATAACAGGGTAGGATATGGGGACCTTGCCCTTAAAAACAAATCCCAATAAATCTTGATACTTGAAAAAGAAAAAAGTATTACTAGACACAAAACTTATATAAAAACTTATATAAATTGTTGAAAGAAAAAGATATTACCAGCAATAAATAAATAAAATTTAGTTGGCAATAAATGACCCGCCGAGGTTGATATGCCATAAAAACAACCAACCAACTGGCATTTACTTTTTTTAAGTGCTTAATGCAACATAGATCGAAGAGCATAATACAATTAAACTTGTTTTTTATTTAAGATTAATTTAATTTACTTTGCGACACGGAGATTTCTATGTTTAGAGATTTATCTCGTCATCAGGCAATGTTCAATAACTATGTGAAAATGATTTACATTTGAATTTAGAAAACAATACGTTTGCTATTTAAAGGGAGGGGGAAGACAGAAATATCAGATTTTCTGAGTGTGTTGAATTTCACTAATGAAGGTCGACTTTGAAATTTAAATTAAATACAGGAGATTTTTCGATGCTTATAGGAAAATGTCATTTTATTCGGCTAGAACCTAGACTGAAAACCCTAGTAATATAAGTATTTATGTTGAGCGTACTAAAGATTCGTTTAAACGAAAATTTTTATCAATACGCTTCTTCCTTTAATAATAATAAGTCCCGTAATCAAACATCTCTAACGAAATATTTTTGTATTTAAAAGAAACCAAATAAAACTATCATAATAAAATGGAAAATGTAAAAAAAAATACTAGAATAGGTAAGTCTTTAAACGACCCATGCCCTCGTGTCTGTATGAAAACTATACATTATTAAATTTCTTAAAAATAAGGATCTATTAAATAATCGTAATGAAATTAATGTCATATGTAAACCTTGCAGAATGTTCACCTTAGAATATGGTTAATTATTCTTCATAAAATAATGTCGATTAACTTACATATATCCGGTACTTTGTTTTATACTATGATATAATATTAATTTAATAGATATTACAATTTATGCAAATTAAGAATGTATGAAGAATTAATTAAAAAATGCACTCTGAACTGAATAAAAATAGTTTAATCATACCAAATGTTCCTTTAAGTCAGGTTGAAAATAAATTTTTTTCTTTTCTTTTACCATTGTAGCCAATAATGCATACATCTTATCGGATTTAAGCAGTCTAGACTCTAACCGAATAAAATGACATTTTCCTATAAGCATCGAAAAAGAAAAACAACCGCATTCCCAACATATAACCTATATTTTCAAATTTCGAAGTCGACCTTCATTCTGATTAGTTAAATTAAACACACCCACCCATAAAATCTAAATTTTCTGTCTTCCCCCTCTATATTAACCCTTTTAACATCAAATGAAATTTTTTCTAAATTCAAATATATGTATCGCTTTCACCATATTTGTTGAACACTGCCTGATGATTAGATAAAATGGAAATTCCCCTTTCTCAATGTAAATTGGCTTCCCTGTGTCTCTTCTATAAATACTTTCACGGCTTCTACTCCGATGAACTTAGATCACTGGTGCTTCCTAGGTTCGAATTTGCACGAGATACTAGATTAGCAACTAGATCCCACCCTTTTACAGTGAAACCGATAAAATGCAACCGCAACTTCTACTCCAACAGTTTCTTTTCTCGCACTTCCCGACTGTAGAATTCCCTTCCACATGACTGCTTCCCCGACGGCTACAATCTCCAGGAGTTTAAATGTAAGGTCAATAGACATCTCCTAACAAACTAACTTCCATTCTTTCAAACACTCTTCCCATCCTCCCAACTACCTATCACTCCCCTTCTGACATTTCCTATATCTAACCACTCTTCCTATTTACCTTCCCCTATTTAACCTCAAGCGCAATAGTGGCAGTGGAATGCCTTGCTTGGGGTGAAATGATCAAAAAAAAAATTAATTAAATTATTTTCAAATGCAAAAAAATTAATCATATATATATATATATATGTGTGTGTGTGTGTGTGTGTGTGTGTGTGTTAACTTATTTAACTAGATGGGATAAAGAGATGGAGGGTTTTGTAATTTGATCTCTCAAAAAAGGAACTCGCATGATGCACGCGATACAAGATAAAATCATGGGTGAAAGTTTGGTCGAGATCGCACGTTCCACATTATATACAGAATATTTTCCTCTAATTCAAATTGACTGGATTCTACGTCAAAGAATATAGAACAGAAAGAATTGTTCTTCAATTACTAAACACTAAGTCGAAAACACTTAACTCACGCAAAGTTCTTTTTGGTTATAAGTTCCGCTTAAGTTTTCAAAAATTGATTTCTTTGCTAAAAAACGCGATATGATATCATGGAATTTGTTTATGATTTTACTGATGAAATTTTAATAAAAGCACACATTAGAGGCGAGCAGTACATTATTTATTGATGTGTGCAGTTTCTAGATGAGAATGGCTGAATTAACAAGGACTTCGACGCCTACCTGAAAATCGAAGTTTAACAAAATAATGCTTTTCATGATTTCAACACAGAAAGCTTGACAGGAAAATGTATTATAACCGCGAAAATTCTTAAAACGTTTAAAAGCAAATGCATGAATTTTATATAACAAAATTTATTTATTAAAAACTTCATGCAAAAACTGCAAAAACTGAGAAACAGGTAAACTATAATATATATATAAATATTTTATGAAATGGATTAACTTCAACATATATTTAATTTATTTGCTTAAACATTATTTTTAATGGATATATGTATTTGAGTAGATGTTTTATTTTTTTTAAATAATTAAACAGTATATTCATATGTATCTACCAGCCTCAATAATCGTGAAATCTTGTTAGGAAAACATACATCCTCCGGCAAGATTCAAATCTGCGTCCCCTAGGCCTAAGGAGAACCGTCAATTGATCTGACGCGTCTTAAGCCTTATAAACGAATTCTTTCCTAGTTTTTCGTAATATTCATATCTGTTCTGTTTTCATAGTCTAATGTAAACAAATGAAAACAAAGACAAATTTATTTTATGAAATGTTACGAAATTATTCGAGCTTTATCTAACTAAATATAACTACGTTAAAATAACTTTGGATAATAAACATATCTGATTAAAAGAAAAACCATTAATATGTGCAATTAAGTTATGTGTCTGTCTATAAATTTACTCTATTTATAAAAGAGCGCTCACCACCGGTGATATATTCTGTCTGAATTTCTGGGATGAAGAGTTATCATTACTTACAGTATTTTTATTCAGACTTTTGTCCTCATCTTTGTAGTTGTTATCACAACGTTTCGAACGTTGTGCTCTCTGGCCTTCCTCAAGTATATGTCGACCTAGATAACCTACAAGAGATTTCTGAACGGGACCCTCTATATAAGATACAGGTAGATTTAGGTAGACTTCTTTTTCTACTGCTCGTGTCTACTGGTATTGTCTAATTCTTATTTAGTACTTTTCAATTATTTCCACCAGCCGGCCCAGGAATTGAACTCATAATACCACCAAATTCACAAGCCAACGCTTTAATTCACTAGCCCATTGTCTCATGGGACATAAATAATGAAAATATTCGATAATATAGTTTATAGAGATAGTTTGAGGATTGATTTGAAGCCATTAAACTGAGTATCACACGAAGTGTTGATTCCTGTGTTCGCACCCTCTATGTCTGTGGGTATGAATATCTGCGTTCTCTATATCTGTGGGTATGTCCATATAGTATAGAGGTCATCATTACAGCAGGTGGGATCGACAAGAAACGTTCAAATTCTGGCCGAGATCTTTGATTTCACATTAGAGAAAATTATCAGCTAATCTCTTATCTTTCCAGCTATGGGTTAAATAGTACAGTGTTTTGAACACTCTAGGCTTGGATAGTAAACCAACTTAGGAGACAGACACTTCTGAATTTGAAAATGAACGAAACATTGAAGTCAGACTTCCTGTATTCATCAACGTTCTAGTAACATCTGGAACACTGAAACTATGTGTAGCATGTGTGACTTACCTTTCTATTAGATCATTTCACGAACATAAATATGGTGGAGAATCTTACTATAAGTCATCTCTACAGTTCCCCTTCCTAGCAAATATATATATATATAGTTAATTTCAAAAGGCTAAATTCATTCTTGGTAATTTTTTAAATTGGCCCAAAATATAATTGTTGAGTACTTTAAATAAGAGAAAATTATTATCCACGATTAAAAAAAGTTAGACATTATTCTTATAAGACATTTTATTATGGCAAAAGAAAAAATGTATTTTATGATGAAATTTTGTTCTCGTTAAAATATCCTTCCTTCGCTTTGCAGCACAACTTTTTGGAATTTGCTGCAAAACTTTCTTAAAGTATAAGTTATTTTTTTAATGACTCTGAGAGATCTTTTTTCATTTTTTGAATGGTAAGGTTTCAATCTTCTGTCAAATTCATCCCTTACTAATCTTGATAGAGGTTTCAAACTTTTTAACTGTAATGCATATACATTTGTCGATTTTTGAGAATTGAGATATTAAAATTATGTAGGTTATTTGCATTGTTTGGACTGTTGTTCTCATCTTTGTTGCCATATTCACGACGTTTCGGTCGTTAGACGCTCCGACTTTCTTCCGGTGATTGGAGTTTCAAACTGAAAACTTTAGTTCGTTCACAAGAGTCGATTGTTCTAGTTCCGTGAGTCATGCTTCTTCTAGATGTCTCAGTATCAATTATCTCCTATCCACTCAACTCTCAAAGTTATTATTCACCTCTGCTGTAGCCAGGTATTGAACTCACAATTCACTGCATCTAACCAACGCTTTTATCCACTGAGCCTTAGGATCAAATAAGTAACCTGAAGATGGTCGAAACGTACAACGTCCGAAACGTCGTGAATAGAACAAAATAAGCACGACAGTCTGATAATGTAGCACACTCACACACACACACATTATCTATCTCTCTCTCTCTCTCTCTCTCTCTCTCTCTCTCTCTGAATATATATATATATATATATAAACTTATTTATAATTGGAACTTTGTCTCTGTGTGTGTGTATGTGTGTGTCTGTGTGTGTGTATCCGTTACCTATAGATTCCGAAAGGGCTGAACAATTTTCTTGAAAATTTACACAGTTGTACTATAAGCGTCTGCGAGTGTTCTTAGCTATGTTTTGTGTCGAGGTACCCCAGATATATATCGAAAATCGATGATCGGAAAAAACGGGTTATAGAAGCAGAGATCCGATTTTAATCAAATTTGATACACTCATAGACAAAGACATAAGAAACGATATTCAGAAGTTTCAAGGTTGCAGTTCTTACAGTAGTGCAGAAAATCGATATATATATATATATATATATATATATATATATATATATATACACAAAAATCTAAAGTTTCAGCCTTTGCCCTGACGATCCGTAGTGTGAAACCGCGGTAGGTTTTGGCTCACTTTAGATTTTTGTGTGTCTTTGCTCTACTTTTGTATATTTTCTTTTGTACTTTGTATCGAGCACTTTTTCTTGTGGTTGGTTCCGTTTGGGTTTTTTTTTCTTTGCTGCGGAGTATTGAATATTTTGTTCTTGTTCCGCGGATTTCTTTTTTCTCCCCATTTATCCGACGCCTTAGTGCACCGGATTGTAACGGAATTAGGTTCTGTTTGTTAGTGGTTTTTTTGAAGGTTTATTTTAGTATAAATTTACGGCCTACATACTTACAGAGTCTATTTAGTTATTATATATATATATATATATATATATATATATATATATATATATATAAGGCAAAATGTTTGTGTGTGTGTCTGTTTATCTGCCTGTATATTTGTATTTTTTTCAACCCTTTTATTTTAGTTTTTACTTCGGGTTTGGTTCTAAATAGGTATAATTGTAGTTCTTAGTCTCAGCCATGATACCATTTACTCAGAGGACTTATTTAGCCTTCAAAATTCAGTTTACGACGAAAAAACTTATTTGATATCGATACCAGGAAATCAAAATTTGACTTACATCCATTCATTTTTCTTTCAGTCTACGGTTTCGCTTTAACTGGAAACAACTATTGCTTTTTAGTCTTTCGTGCCAACGTCCAAAGAGTCTGAGCTCCAGGACCATCGATTAGTTTTAAAGCTTTCCTTACACCGGAGCAACGCCGGGCTATACTGCTAGTATATATATATATATATGTTGTGTATTTAGGCAACAATCTCTTTTTTAAACAGCTTTCATTGAAAATGACAGACAAGCTCATTATGTTTTTCTATAATTTTTTATGTGTTCATATAATATTTTTCTTTTCGGAACTCAAATTATATAAGAGTTGTCCAAACCGTTTTTATTTTCAAGCGCTTTTGACTATACTTTTAGCCGTTATCAAGAATTAATTTTGTTTTACTTATAAATAAACATGTTGAAAGTTTATGCATATAGTCTTGTGTATGTTAAGTTCCGAACACGGTAAGCACATTGTTACCGTGTTCATAATTGATGTTATTAAGTGTAGTAATTCCTCCATTATTTTTAATTTTCTTAATACAAGGATATCACAGATAGGTTCTGGAAGATCTCGATTTGTGTTTAAATGAGATCAGAAATCTGTTGTGGGAAAGGTGTAAAGTCAAACTTCTCGTAAATTTTGGGATGCTATAGCCAATGTAATTTTTTACGGATTTGGATAGTTAAGGATTACAGTTCTTCAAAGGACATGTAAATTCGTAAACGATACTGGTTCTCTGCACTTTAAATTAGATATCTCCACTCATTTTCGATAACTAACTTTTAAATTGAATTTTTATTGTATCGGTGGGTGTGGGTGATGGACATGGAATGAGGATGATATACCCCAGTGATCGTAATAAATGGTTCGGTTCTAAATTCCTATCACCGGAAGAAGACTGGAGTGTGCAACGGCCGAAACATCGTAAACATGGCAGCAAGGACGAGGACGATAGTCCGAATAATGTAAATAGTATAATTAAATTTTATTTTCTCGAGAATATCTATTAATAACATTTAGATATTAGTCTATACTTTTGAGATGAGGTAGTATTTTACACTATTTGGAGTGTTGTTTACATCTTTATTGCCATGTTTACGACATTTCGACTGTTGTACCCACCAGCTTTCTTCAGGTGCTAGTAATTTTAAATCGAACTCCGGATGCCATGTAGTTATCTCCCTTTAACTAAACCCTCTATGTTATTTGCTGTAGACAGGTTTTGAACTCACAACTCTTTAGGTCGAGTCACTGGAACTAACCAACGCCTATATCCCATATGTCCTTTAGTCTTAGCTGTGTATAGGAAAAAGCAGTATAAACACACACGCGCGTCTGCGCATATTTATTTGTAAAATTGTTAAGTGATGTGTAATATCAATACTCCTATATGGTAGAGAATGTTGGACAATTTCCTTGCAGATAAAGAGAAAACTTGAACCAACGGAGATGGACTCTTAGAGAAGAACTCTATGAATACCAAGGACAAAGCATATGATTAACGAAGAAGTTTTACTAAAAATGAGAACAAAAAAGACCACTTTTACTTAGAACCAGAAAATGACAGCTGGAAATGCTGGGATACGTAATGCGGAAAAGAGGGCATGGAAAATTCGACACTCACAGGGCATATTGAAAGCAAGATGAAAAGATGGCAAGACCAGTTAACTTTAACGAACAAGTTTCTGCAAATGAATAGTAGAGCGGCTTCATAACGAGGGTTTGTAAATAGTCAGACAATATTTACGTTAAAAATGGACAGGGAAGTGTGGCTCTCCTACGTCCTGGTAAGATTTCTTCTTCTTCTTCTTCTTCTTCTTCTTCTTCTTCTTCTTCTTCTTCTTCTTCTTCCGCTCTGTCATCCATTTGCTAAGGCTCATCAAGTATATTACGCATTTCATTCCCCCCCCTCTCTCTCTCTCTCTCTCTCTCTCTCTCTCTATCTATCTATCTATCTATCTATCTATCTATCTCCCTCTATCTGACCTGTAAGTATCAGATTCTCAAAGCTCTCCTTCCTCATTACATGTCCCAGGAACTTCAGCTGTCTTTTCTTGATGTATTAGTTTATTTTCATTTCCATCCTCTACAAAACATTGTCATTCTCAAATGTTCTGTCGATGGTATCCTCAGCATCCTTCTGTAGAACCACAATACGGTTGCTTCAAGTCTGACCTTCATCTTTGAGGATATTGTCTAGTATTTACTGCCATATTGAAGAACAGACATCAAATAAGAATTCAGTACTCTCTTCTTTGTTTCCAGCAAAATGTTCTTGTCACTCAAGACTCTACTCAGCTTCTGAAATGCATCTTTAGCCATGCCAATTCACCTTCGGATCTCACTGTTGCACTTTTCTTCTGTTAGAACGCTTCGCAGGTTTTAAATTTCTGTGCTTGCTTGATTTTAGTATCCCCAGTCTGTAGATAACATTTTGGGTTAATCGTTTTGTCGATGACCATGCATTCAGTTTTCTTGTAGTTTATATGCCGTCATTTACCTCCGCTTTTTTCAGTTACCTTCTGTAGCAGGTCTCGTAGTTTCCTTTTCGTGTCTGCTATCAGTACCTTGAAGGACACAACGCATACAAAAAACATGTATCAATAGTCTACTGCATGTTTAGAACTACATAGTACTCCACTTGATTTCTTATATGCATACTACTACCCCTATCTACTATTTCTTTAAACCGCGATGTTTCTTCTTCTTCTATGTGCCCTGTCCCTTCAGGACGTAGGCGATCATGGATCTCCACGTCTCCCTATCCCTTGTGGCTCTTAGTATGTTTGTTCCTGTTGCTCCTGGCAACCCCCGTTCCGTCATCCACCTGATCAGACCCTGCAAATATGTTATCCGCTGCCTTCCTCTGTCTCTCCTTCCTTCTATCTGTCCAGTCAGTATCAGGTTCTCCAGGCTCTCCTTCCTCATTGCATGTCCCAGGAACTTCAATTGTCTCTTCCTGATGCTCAGCATCAATTTCCTTTTTGTTGCCATTCTTTCTAACACTTTGTCGTTGCTTGTATGCTCAGTCCACGATATCCGTAGCATCCTTCTGTAGAACCACATTTCGGCCGCTTCCAGTTTTGTCCTCATTTTCGATGATATTGTCCAGCATTCACAGCCGTATTGAAGAACTGACATCACGTTACGTTTCAATAAACGCTTCTATGTCCTTTATACAGCCGCGAGCAAAACCGTCGGTGAAGGTAATGCTTTCTAAAAGGATCTATCTGTTTGGCTGCTAGTGAAAAGGTACTTTAAATAAATTATATAATACAAATGTTTATCTGTCAGAATAATTTGATTTATTTCATAATTACAATCCCAGTCATTATCGTTAACGTACAATTCTACTCAAGTATTGACTCGCATTAAATTCGTATTCATTTAATACATTGCTATTAAATGCATCATTACACTTGGATACTTTTTGGTAACGCTCAAAACCTTTTCAATCACTGAATCGCCATCCAACACGCATTCGTTATTTTGCAAATACTGCGCAAAATTTTTATTTTATTTTACCTTATTGAATTACTCTTCACATGGCTTCAGATTTCAATTATGGTTTTGAAATAACAAACAAAGAACAAGTCATTGAAAAATAAAGAAAATGTTGAGAAAATAAGGAAAAGGAAATTTTAGAAAAGAGAAAATATAGAAATGGGCAAAATATACAGAAAGGAAAAATGCGGGCGCAAATGAGAGATATTCTAGAAGTAATAATATAGAAAATGATAAATATAGAGAAGTGTGAAGAAAATATAGAAATAATAACAGAAATAGAAATGATAATAATACTATAGAAAAGAGAATTGACTCACATTAAATTCGTTATCATTTTAATACATTGCTATTAAATGCATCATTACACTTGGATACATTTTGACCGATTAACGAACGAACTTATTGAGAAGCTGTGAAGAAAATATACAAGTAATAATAGAAACAGAAAAAATATAGGAAGGAGATAAAATATTGAAAAGTGTGAAGAAAATATATAAATAATAATATAAAAATAATAATAATATATAAAAAATAAAAATATCAAGAAATGTGAAGAAAAATACGGAAATAATGATATAAATAATAATAATAATATAGAAAAGAAATAAATATAGAATAGTGTAAAGAAAATATAGAAAGAATTTAAAAATATATAGAAAGAGAAGAGAAAAGTACAGAAAGAAGTTGAAAATATATCGAAAGAATAGGGACAATATAGAAAGTGGAGAGAAAATATAGAAAGAGTACAGGTAATATTAAAAAAAATAGAGAAAATATATAAAGTAATTGTCTACATTCAAGCTAGAAAGCCTTAAAAATTGTACCAAACTGCCCAACCACGTATGAAAATTAAAAGAAAAAATGGGAAAGGCCCTCATGTTACTTAGAGCATATTAAAAATCACAGTACCTTGCAACGTTGGTGATGCCTGTAGATTGTTCCAAGATGAGAAGTTAGGAGCAGACAAAATATAAAAAGTAAAAAGAAGTGGTAGTACCTGTTAGGGACCTATCTATGGGTCAAATAGTTTGCGTAGTTGCCTGAGTCTTCGGGTTTGATATGTGAATACATTGTATGTGTGTGGGGGGGTGCGCGCGCACGTGTGGGACAGCTATGTGAGTGTGGGATGTTTGCATCATAAGTGCGCGTGTATACATGTGTGGGAGCTTTTTGAAGACTGAGCAAAGTTATCATAGGTGCTCCAAGCCACCAACCCTCGTACCAGAGACAGCAAACTCTGACATCAAGAGCCCTTATGTACATTGTGTGTTCCACCAAACACTATCCAGTGTATTTAAGGGAGGTCAAACTGTGATAATATAACATGTGATAATCACACAACACCTAATGCATGACACATAATGCAACCAGTATGTTGTGTTGATGGAAAGAGAGTTTCCTTTGTGCCACGCAAGCAAATGATAACTTTAAACAAATCTTAGCGCAGGTTGATTGGTACATCGATGGCTAATAGTTCAACACAAATGCATGCAGGACAGAAGTCCCACGCGTAAGTGTAAAACAAAGGGTACTATCCACTGCTGACACTAATTTATCGTCTATCATAAGAGAGTCCACCATATATATATATATATATATATATATATATATATATAGATATATATATATATGTGTGTGTGTGTGTGTGTGTGTGTGTATGTTCACACACAGACACACGCATATATATATATATATATATATGGAGATCTTATGACAAAGCTGTCTAAATAATGCGTTTTGCTACGACCACAAGGTTCTCTTTTTGTCTTTCCGTATTGAAACTGTTAACGTTTATTGGATTTGAAACTAGTGCACTCCGAGTATATTTCCGTTTCTTTTAACTTTTAGTTCGTACACAGCACTGTGTTACTATTATTTTGCAATGATTGATGATAATGTATATAAACCTTGTTTTATGTTGACCGTAGTGGATTATAAGATCACTGCATTTTCAATGAATTTTCTTCTTCGTGAATTTTTTTCTTCTAATCAAACAGATGTATCATATTCAGACATGTTGAAGTTAACAACTAGTTCGTTTAAAGTGTTATGTAATAGATGCCTACGGTGCTTATATAATCTTTATTTTATTTTATTTCTTAATTTGGTTTTTGAAATTTATGCATGTTTTGCCGATGTATGTCACAAGGTATTTTGTGCAATTTATTTTGTACAGTCCTGACTCCGCGGTTGCTATTCCGTTTGATGCTGACTATATATTTTACCGTTTTAGAGGTAGTGTTGATAAATTTTAAATCAAGAGTGGATAATTTTTTCTGATGTTCGCTTTTTATGTGGGTAGAATTATCTCAAATTTTGTCAAAGTTTTTGGGATTATATTTTCTGTGGATTTTTTCCAATGCGAGTTTGCTAGGCATTGCATTTAGCATTATACAGGAAATAAATTGTGTGTTAAAGATGTTTGAAACTGCTTTTAATGTTTTGTTGTTTTCTCGAGAAGAAATTGATGGATACAGATTCTAAAAGCTAATCAGTAGAAACCCATGATTATTCTAGACTTAATTTTATTATGGTACGAGTAGTATTAGTGTATCACAGTGGCTAACCACGGGTTTTTATGTTCATGACCAGAGTCCTCTGGCTAAAAGCAATACTTGCTCAAATAACAATTGCATTCAATGCAGAAGATACACGACTCACATCAAACAAATAAGTTCAGCGCTTTTCAGCAAATGATATTAAAACAGAAAACCCAACAGTTAGCATCATAATATCAGGTGCAATGCTTCACCTGGGCTCGTGATTTCGCTTATTGCAGGGTTTCCAAAACTTCTTCTTGCTGCAGATCATATGAACAAACTAAAGGTTTTCGCAATTTTAGCAATTTAATTTTTAAAAATGTACATGACAAAAGAACAATTTATTTTTAACATTTACTATTTATAAAGTAGAGCCAAAATTAATGAATAAAGTGCAGTTGAAACAGAAAATATACGTAGGATGTACTCAAGGGAATTTTAATAACGTTGATATAATCATAAATCTACATTAAAACTTGAAAACCTTAAAAATTGTACCAAACTGCCCAACCACGTATGAAAATTAAAAGAAAAAATGGGAAAGGCCCTCATGTTACTTAGAGCATATTAAAAATCACAGTACCTTGCAACGTTGGTGATGCCTGTAGATTGTTCCAAGATGAGAAGTTATCCATAGTATCATTTTCAGAACAAGAAAAGTTGCTAAATGAAAGGTCCGAACTAATGTCTGGATGTAAACACCTCAAAAATCGTACAAACTGGATAAAAATGTTTCCAATTCTTGACCAGCTCCTCATTTATTTTAAACCTCCAGTTAAACGTTCTGAAAGTTCCTGTTATGCGTTCAAAAAAGCGTTGGATGACCAATTAATATAAAACGCCTTAAGATACCAAAAGGTTTAAACCAAGGTGGTATAATCGATATAGATATATATAGCATATACATAGGACGTAGTAGTCCAAGCTATTCTATAAGAACCACTCAAGATGTCCATGACTTTTTCCATTGGACAACATCTGCTCGACAATCATGACTGTGTTACTTGGTATAAAGACACATGGTTCTCTATTCTACACAGCGCTCGATCACCATACCATCTCCGTGTTCTTGAGGCTGTGTACTTAAAAATACACCGGCACAGTTCGTGAAGACAAAAAGAGCACTTTATTTGCTCCTTACGTTTATTGGGGGCGGGGGGGTCTGTGAGTTCCTTTTTTGCTTTTTTACTACTCTTGTGGAACTAATGTTTACACCTGCCTTACATTTTAATTATTTTTTTTATTAATATATATATATATATATATATATATATATATATATATATATATATCACTATGATGTTATGATGAATGGTTGATATGAAACATAAAACAAATTATGTAATTACAGAATATCTAAAATGCTGAACATTTTTATTAACGTTTCGCTACTTTACGTGAACGTCTTCAATTCACAAATGAAAACTCTTAAAAAAATTAGTTAACAGCATTTTTGCAGTATGATTATCATGGTAAAGGTTTTTCCTTAGAGTTTTTCTTAGTCTTTTAAAATCGTCTACGTAAAGCAGTATGAAACGCCATCGCTTCAATTTAAAAAATTCAACATTCAACTGGTTTTCACGTATATCATTTTTCGTATATAATTAGAATTAATGATTGTTATATAATGATTAATCAATTGGCACATTCTATAGGATAGTAATTCGTAAAACACTTCTCATTAGCCTATTCACTTGTGTACTGATTTCGATCCTTATTTGGTAGCTCAGATTAATGGCCTTGTGCCAGATTAACGTGGATAAGAAAATACTTATTGGTTTAATTTCCGCGTTTTAAGCAATATTCGATTGCCCAAAACACCAACATTTCAAATATGGACTTACAAAGCTATATGACTAGTGATTCTGACGCAATACAATCACACATCTTTTATTTCCGCCATTCGACCTTTCGGTGTACTGAAGTAAGCCTATTAAATACGGTTCTGGTAGGCTGAAAATTATTTAAAATTCATGGACAAGTACTTTCCATAAACATTAATAGTTTGGAATGTCACGCAAAGATTTAGTTTAATATACATGCAAGCCACAAAATAAACTTTTATGAGGATTTCTCTATACAAATTACATGACATAATATATCAGAATGCTGTCTATGTTATTATTATGGAAATCAGATCACTCATTTGGAGTAGATAGACAATTGGAGTAGATAGACTAAACTATCGCCCGATTCACACTCCACCCACGTCTATTGAACAGGTGAAGAGGCTCATCCCTTGTTTCCTGTTTAGGATGCGGTTTCCGGTTTTCTCTTTTCCAATCTTTTCACTCTTATGTAGCCCCCTGCACATCAGTGGTGTTACCGCCTTGCTCGGGGTGATATGATTAAAAAAAAGAATAGAGAAACATACGAAATAGGCATATGAACGACCATTTAGAATAACACTGACGATATATATATATATATATATATATATATATATATATATATATATATATATATGATGGAATTCCACTCGTGGGCGAGCATGACTACTATGACTTTGATATAAAAATATTATTATGGAATAAGATTCTGTCGTTGGTTTCGTCTAAGATTACTCAAGTTTTTTTTTCAATTAGTGCTAGTATTGATGTTCACTTGAACCCACAGATCGTATATGCCACTGGTCAAACCTTGTGGTTTTATTTAAAATGCTGAGTTAGATCACACGCATTCTTACACAACTTCCCACAGACATTAGAAGCGACGTCATTCTGAATGTTATATCTAGTAGCATTAAGTTCCATACTACATGAGATCTCATATGACTGGAGAAACAAGCCTTTGACATACAGATTTGGCTGCAAATTTCACATGTCAACTTATTTTGGATCCTCTTGCTTGGATTGGTATCACATCTTTCATATACTTAGCAGCACGCTTAACGTCTGTATAACGTATACTTTCTAGTTCAAATTTCCTCACTGACCATATAAACTTCTTTCTCCATTCATCTGTTCTTTGCTTTCTCTTTCCAAGTCTTTTCTTCCATGTTCATCTTGAAGAAGACGAACATATATATATATATATATATATATATATATATATATATATATAATGAAAATAAAGTGGATACCGTTATAAATCTATTGGTAATAGTTTATTTCGGGGAATCTTTACAAAACCTCTCCTCAGACAAAAATTCTTCACAAAAATGAGTTAGATTTAGATTTAGTTTAGTTTTACTATAATACTCTGGATAAATGTAACCCATTTATTTTTTGCGAAGAATTTTGGTCTGAGGGACGGTTTTGAAAAATTTCCGTGAAATAAAATGGATTTATAAAGGCATCCAATTAATTTTCATTATAATACTGTTAAATTCTAACATTAAGTTCTCATCGGATTACGATCACCCATGGAATTAACCTTACAAATTACCAAGGATACTATATATATATATATATATATATATATATATATATATATATATATATATATTATAATTTTATCAAGTGATATATTTTTTAAAAATTAAAATATAAATTGAATTAAATTAAAATAAAATAATATAATATGAATAAATATAACTAAATAAAATAAAATAAACACACACACACACACACACACACACACACATATATATATATATATATATATATATATAATGACGTCGTTTGTTTAAATACACTTTTAGGTCTGAGTACTAAGTGTTCATCATGAAATAAAGAAAACAAACTCATCTCGTATCAGTAGTTTTGTTAGTAATAATGGGTGTAACAATGGTCTTTTATTTTTAGCTCAAAAGACTCGTTTATTGTAGAACAAGATAAAATATTTTTCTTTTCGAATAAATCAGCAAAGTATAACTATTTTCTGTTTGGTCAGCATCTAACCTTTGATCATTTCACCTGCTACAATTAAGAAAATTAAAACTTATATCTAAACCATAATAAATGAAGAAAAAGAAAAAGCAATTTTTACCTCTCTCTCTCTCTCTCTCTCTCTCTTTCTCCCTCTCTTTCTGATGCTGTCAATTCCTAATCATTTTGTAAAAATGTTATTCTTCTTTTATGTAGAAAAGAATAAAAGTCCGTATGATAAATTTAATTTATAGATTGTAGAATTAATGAAATTTTGGTAAATATTCTCCATTCTTGTTGAATTATGTTGCATTTTTATGATCGACAAAGACAAACAGAAAATAGATATTTACCCTACACACTGGGGTAAAATGTGATTATAGGTCGTTTTTTAGATGGGTACACCAGCGCGTACACTTAAGCTATGGATAAAAAAATGCCCGGTCCCCGTAACCGCTGGTTGTGCTGGCCATTGTGAACACCGATTAGAGGAATCTCTAATGTAATAGAGTGGTGCAGCCTCGGGTATCTGTTTTCCGGGACCGTTTAACCCGGGTATGTATAAACAAAGAGGAAAATAAACAATAATCGAAAGTAGCGCAAAAAATTAAACATACCCATTCGAATAAAATTTTGATTTTTTAAACCTTTTCTTATAAATCATGTGATGTCTTATTTTTCATTGCTAAACAGGAAAAATTCCATGAACCAGACACCAAAAATAATATTTCCGTCCTCTTGCCAACATTATCTAGAATCATAGCTGCCGTTGGCTATCAAGCCTTTGTAGGTTATTTAAGCCCAAAAAGTATTTTTAGATTGCAAGAGTATTGTTTTGGAGATGATAATGATTTAGTGAGACAAGGGGAGAAGAAAGAGCTGGATTCATGCCTTTCTCAACGGTATTTGTGAGTAAGTGAATATAAGAAAGCAAACGGGAACTGGAACTCAGCTAAACGATTAACAATTTCGGGCTATTATTTTTTACACCTCTGCACATCCCAGTTTACAGCCACTTGTATTCCCAAGTGGTCACCCATCTGGATACGAACTAAGTTCGACGTTTCTTAACTTCACTGATCGTACGGTAACCGGTGTTTCTGCGTGATTTAGCCGTAAGCTCTTTTGTTTTCTATGGGGTTTTTTTCAGGTTATTTAAACCGAGAAAATATTTGTAGATTATAATATTTTTCGGAGAATAATGATTCATCGTGAGACAAGTCATACTAATTTGACCCATAAAATAACAAGTTTTATTAATTAACCCATAGAAGAGGTGGTTTCATATAACGAACCGAAACGGAATTGGAACTCGCCACTCTGATTAACAATTCCGAGTTATTAAACATTACACTATCCTCACATCCCAGTTTCCAGCCTCTTGTATTCCGAAGCGGTCACCCATCTAGGTACTGACGTTTTTGAATTTCTGCGTTCGTACGGTACCCGGTGTTTCAGCGTGATTTAGCCGTAAGCGCTTTTGTTTTCTATATAAAAATGAAGACATTTTTTAGCAGAATACGTTCCCTGTCCTAGATAGCATTTTTTTGATAAAGGAAGATATAAGTCAGGTAGGGACCTGGTTTCATGTCTGATGTATGAATTCAGTAACTGGGTTGGGATCCAATGATAATATATCAAAATATACATGGGTAGTCATCTTTATTTTCAATGTTATAAGTGAATATCTTATGTCACTTTGTCGGCTATTAGATCTTTAAATAGTCTGTTTATATTTGCCCATATGTTTCCATCTGTCAAACTTAATTTAAGAATTAACTCATAAAGTTGTTCTGGGCTACTCTCTTTAAAGAAAAAGTATAAACATTTTGATTACTCTGATCGCAGTGCCTAGAATACGCCTCCACTAAAGAGGACCACCACGCTTGCTTGCAGACTAAAGTATACAAACTGCAGAATGTTTATATATAGACTCAAGTATAAATCGTGCCAATTTTTGCCTATAGACTCAAGTACAAACAATACCAGTATTCACCGGCAGACTAAAGTATAATCAAAGCTAATATATTTTGACATTAATAACCACAAAAGAGTCGATATGCTGTAAAATCCAACACACAAACCAAATATTTTGAAATCTGATATCGCGTGTTATTCTCTAATACGATAAAATACGACATTTCTTCAAAATGATTATTACAACCCTTTTGGATAGTAGTTTTAACTTTTAAAAGCCTAAGGTCAAATCACGGTAAAAACACTGGTTCTCATTAAGTTGAGTAATATCGGGCCTGGTCGGGATTTAGATGGAGAATCGCTTAGGATTACTGGCTAGTGTAAGCAACCGCCAACGATTCGAAATATATTTCAGCTTTTAATGACAGCAAAAGGGTCGATAAGCCGTAAGAAACAAATCAATTATATAAAAAAAAACAAAAAAAAAACGGACATACTTCTTGGCAAACACTTTAATCAAGAAAGAAATTACAAGGGAACTATGAACTTTGGTCCTAAATGTTTGATCTTTTTTTCCTCTTCTGTAAGCAAAATAACAACTTCTGTACTACACAAGTCATGTAAAAACATCCACATTTTGTAGATCTTTCCATAATTTCTCGTCCTTTGTAGCTTTTAAAACATGTTTGTCTTTTCAATCTAAACCTTTAACCACCATCATTTACTCAAGATCTCTAGGTGAGCTATGCGTTGTTTTCCTTTGTCATTCTTGTCTTCAGTCTGCCCTGCGAGTGTCAAATTTTCCAAGCTCTCTTTCCTCATTATGTCGCCGAGAAATTTCAACGGTATGTTCATGATGTTAATTACAAGTGTCCATTTCGTTTCCATTTTCTCTAAAACTTCATCGTTGTTCACATGTTCTACTTATGTTATCCTCAGCATCCTTCTGTAGAACCCTATCGCTTTTGCTCAAAGTCTTCTTTCATCTGTGAAGAAATTGTCCACTGCAATATAAGAAGGCTGATATTATATAACAGTTCAGTAATCTTTTCTTCGTTTCCAACAACATTTTCTTGTATCTTAACATTTTGCTTAGCTTTTGGAAGGTACCTTTCGTTAGTGAGTAAGAAAAATGTACATATTTATTTTGGTCATATTGGTATAAGTAGTAAAGACAATACAAAATTACTAGTAATGCACTCTGAATAGAAATGTTGAAAAATAAGAATACAAAGACTTTATATTGATTATCTTAAAATGCTATTCTTTAAACTGACAATGCTACGCTGGAAGACTACTAGACTATGGCCGCTGCAAAGATGAACGTTAATAGCCTAATGCAAAGAGGTCGGCGAATGAGGCCGCTCATGTTAAGCGATATGGAGTCTGTTTTGTCCTTTTACCTTTAGGAAAATATTTTAGGAAGTCATAGAAGAAATTGCATTAGATCTGGAGTGGTTTATTTCGTGCGAATGCATAATATGTAGGGGTTATAAACACAGGTGAAATGCTGTCATATAACTCTTATGATCTGAGAGTTTTTGGAGTTATGAATAGGAGAATTCGTACAGCTATTCATATTATACACAGAATGTCTAACAGAACACTTAACAAGGGTGCCTTAATAAATCTGGATTTTCCCAAGTTAAAGGTTAAGCAATTAGTCAATAAAAATAACAGCATGAATGATTATCAGCAAAAAGAACACTGAAAATTGTAAGTACCGTATCAGGGACGTCAAATACAATAAACATTTAACTACCTGGGTAGTGCAGCACTAGATGACAGCCATTGTCACAGAAATTCGAAGGCGAAACTTGTATAAAAGAGGGATCGCTGTTCAAATACACAGTTAAAATACTACGCCTCCTTGGCCTTACACTTTCGGCGGACCTCAAATGGAATGACTATATTGAATCCATTGCCAAATCTGCTGCTATGAAAGTCGGCTCCCTGTGCAGGGCCCGGAAGTTTTTCCCACCTGAATCTATTCTGCACATATACAAATCTACCATCCGCCCGTGTATTGAATATTGCTGCCATATCTGGTCGGGTGCCCCTGCTGCTCTCCTTGGGCTTCTTGACAAAATACAAAGGAGGATCTGTAACGTGGTTGATACTGACTTGGCAGACTGGCTGCAGCCGCTCTCTCACCGGCGTGATGTAGCTTCCCTGTGCCTCTTCTACAAGTACTTTCATGGCTTCTGCTCCGATGAGCTTAGATCACTGGTGCCGCCTAAGCACGAATTTACACGAGATACTAGATTAGCAACTAGGTCCCACCCTTTTACAGTTAAACAAATAATATGTAACCGTAAATTCTACTCCAACAGCTTCTTTTCTCGCGCTTCCCGCCTGTGGAACTCCCTTCCACAAGTCTGCTTTCCCGACAGCTACAATCTCCAGGTGTTTAAATGTAGGGTCAATAGACACCTCCTATCACACTAACTCCCAACTACTCTCAGAACACTCTCATCTACCCAACCCTCATTCTCGGTATCCTTACCCGCCTATCACCCACCCTCTGACATTTCCTATATTTAATCATCCTTTCTCCACTCTACGTAGCCCCCCTGCGCAGTAGTGGCAGTGACATGCCTTCCTCGGGGTGAAACGCTTATAAAATATATATATATATATATATATATATATATATATATACAAAACAACTAAAAATAATATCAGTAAAAAAAGCAAAAACATCTTCGAAAGAATGTGCGAATAAAAAAATGTTCCAGGAATTAACCAGTGGCATAAAACTGAAGAATTCGTAGAATAGTTTCCTAAAATAAAAAGAAAGAATGAATGTACAGCCATTCAATTTGATATTTGTGACTTTTACTCATCCATCACCGAGAATCGTGTAATGTCTGCTATAAATTTAGCAACAAATTTCTTTCCTATTAGCGATTGCGATAAAAATATCATGAAGCAGGTTAAAAAATATGTATAGTATTCCATAATGGTTACCTGTGAACCAAAAGAAGTAACTCTAACTGGAAACGCATGACTCAGCAGAGGCATGCAAATTGATTGGGATTTTCTTCTTGTGGTGATTAAGATTTATTTTCGACATTAAAAACTCCGGACACTTGATATGACGGTGTAATACTCCTCCGTAAAACAAGTCAACGAAATATAGACCGATTGAGAAAGGATTTGATAATTTTTTTAAAGGTCACGAGCTAAATATTACCATTGCCACTAAAGTGGCCAACTTTCTCGATTTGACTTTGAACTTGAATCTCATCAGTACTATCTTCCTTCTCCTACTCTCCTCCTGACATCCCCTGCAACCTCTCACTCCTCATGACATTCCTTTTATGTAACCACAACACAACAGTGGCAGTAAAATGCCTTGCTTGGGGCGACACGATTATAAAAAAAAAAATAACCATGGATACGTTAGAAAAAAATCAATCCACAATTTTAGAATTTTAGGTAATATACATAAATCAGTCCATGTTACCGTCTACCAACTCCAGCAATAAGCAAATATTTGATAATAATAAAATTAAATATATAAAATCATTAGAACAACGCAACGGTAACAAAAATTTACTGTATTTAGAAAAAAATTAAAAAGGTAAAAATAAGCAGAAACACCGTAAGTGTAACATTATATGATTTAACCCAACTTTTAATCGTAATATTCAAACGTATATCGGGACATTTTTCTAGACTTACTCAATACGCACTTTAATCATTCACTAACACTAAAAAAACATTAACAAAATACTGTTAAGATCCGCTATAGCTGTGTTAGTAATATTAATAAATTTATATTCCAACATAAAAATTATTATATTTAACAAATGCCTAACCAACCTACACAACAAAGGTAACCTTTTAACAAGTAAATGCAACTACCGAAAAAAATATACCAACTAAACAACCTATGTATGTTTGAGAGTATTGTATTCCGAGTTAACATTGCTCCCGGTATTGAGGTTAAATTTTATTTTGGTTTCACTCAAAATCATTAGAAATTTCGTTTCTACCATCATTAAATATATTTAAGCAATATAAAATACATAAACAGCACTGCTTTCTCTAAATATTTCTAGCGATTAAAGAATGATAATAAGTTTTTTATCGCCTGGGTAATCGTAGAAAAAGCCAAATCTTATAACGGGAAAGGAAACAGATATCATTTATGCCTTACTTAAAAATTAGTTCTCTTAAAACATTTAAATAACCCTAGCTTATTAAACAAGAGAAATGAATCGATGACTATAAGTAGGCATAGAAATAAATATCTGCTTCATCCAGATTATTTTTAATATAAATTAATTTTTTAAGTATAGTTTATTTTTAATATAGATCAATTTCATAATATAGATTAATTTTTAATTATGTCTTTTACAAAAGAGGAGAAAACTTTCTATATATTTAACTATAATATAACATTACTATTCACAACTTTAATTATTTTTTCTAATTTATATCTTATATGCAAATACAGTTTATTTTAAGTACCAAATACATATTTTTTTAAAAGTAAAAATGTTAACCAGAAAATTTCAATTACGTAACGGTCAGTTTATTCTCAGCACCGGAAGATTGCACTGTGCATGAAACGCAAATTCTATTGCAAATGGGTTATATATTCCATTTGTAAACGAGTTCTTACGCGACCTAGGTTTCTACCATGAGTGGTGTCTTCAGGCAATTCGCAATAACTGATTTTACCGTTTACCGTTTTTTTATAAGAACGCTCACGTAACGGTGTTGTTTTTTTGAATGCTCACGTGGCAAGGATTTTTGGAAAGCGCAATTTTTAAAATTACAAAAAATTACAACGTTTTCATCCATGGTTGTATGAACCTAAGAGGCATTTTTTAGTATGGTTACACTTAGTCATAATTTCCGTTCCTTCATTCAATAGTTCGTTTTCGTTTGGGAATAGCATCATTTCTAACTTTTCTTCGTGGCGCAGTCTATATATTTTGCCCGCGTTGTAAAGTTTGGCTGTTTTTATTATACTCCACGTTATGTTTGGGTCTTTTCCATATTTTGATTTTAATTTCTACACGTGGCTAGCCAATTTGGTACAGTTTTTTGGGTTTTTTATTTTGAATGTAAACTGTAGACATTTTTCTAAGTTATTTGATTTTAAGAATCAGTGTAAAATTTTTAAAATGTAATTTTTATATCAAAGGAAAATGTGATGGATCTGCTTATTATTTAACAGTCATTTGAATTGAAAAAATACGTTGTTCTCTGTTAAATTATACAAAATATATACATTTTCAAAGTGGGTGTAGAGTTTTGCAAGGCACTGTATCTCTGGCCTGATTCTGCTACGCTCTCTATTCATCAAAATCCAGATGGCGAGTTTTGTTATGTGGCTTATTAGCCTGATTGTTCAGTGGAATGCACACTGGTTTGCGCCTTAGGCATTTCAAAAGGCGTAGCCTATTTCTTGACTAAGGGGACGCAACTCCTCGATTAACATCTATCATGTGGCAAACCAACTGTAAAAAGAAAATGATAGAAGAAACTTATTTTTAAGACTTTATCTTTTTTCCTCAGTAACTGATGACTCAGATTTTAATGACTGTGGCAACATTTAAATTATATATTTTTTTAATTGTTATTATTATTATTCATATTTTTAAAGTACTATTATTATTATCATTGTCGATATTCTTAAATATTATTATTATTATTGACATTTTAAAAATGCTATTATTATTGTTAATATATTTTAATTATGATTATTTTTATTATATTTCAACTTCTGACATGGTCACACTATCTACCAAGTCTGCGGGAAGACCTAAAGCAGGTAGTGGTGTGTTGTTATGGCTACATTTCATTATTTGTTTTTTTAATTCTCATAACATCACTAGCGTTACATGGAAATAGTTCTGTTCAGTGTGTAAGTTGTACTTATCAAAACAATATTTTGTATTTCTCTTAAACTGAGACTGCCTGAGATTTTTTCAATGTGTTTTTGTGTTTTTTACATGTTAAATTCCGTTGAGTAAGCCGTATCTATTAAAAGGCAAGTTTTTTTCTTTTCGTCCTTTGATCATTACGACCCGACTATTTGCTTCAAACTTCCCGTCTGCAAAGAAGGTATAATTCCATAGATTTTTAATGTCTCCTATTTCTGTAGCCGGTACTGAGGGATGTTTATACCAATGTTTGCACATTGTCCAGTGTAAATTTTGTTCCATTATAGCTTGACGATTTTATATATTTTAGGGGACAATTATGGAACATCCTGAGATTAAATGGTCTATGATTTCCTGATATTTGTCATAGAGCCTGTATTTTGAATGCACATTATTATGTATGAGATTTGCCGAAAAAGAATCTGGTCTTCCACTGCAAGAATAAAGCCTTCCGTTTCAGCCTTTGATCCAGATGCTCGTATCCATCGATAAGTGTTGTTTATTAACATCGGTTTTATTAGCTTGTTCTGGATTTAGCCATGCAGAGGTTTTCCATGCTAACATTGTTTGACTTGTTCAAGAACTTTATCCTTGGATTTATTTTTCATATTTGTTGTTGTAACATTTTGTTCTGTTTCGGTACTCTACAGAATCTATTAAATATAAATATCGTTTGTATATTCAGCCTTCTTTCATGATAGAATATTTTGTCTTTCTGTTTTTGTCGTTGACTAATTGTATCATTTAGTTCTTTGTTGTTTCTATGTATGTTGGTAAGTCAATAGGTATTGTCTTGTATGATAATTCTACTTAAATAAGACCGCTTCCACATTCTTTATAGGGTATTATAGACGGTCAGCATCAACCTTTAGATGATGCATCTTATGCTTAGAAAGAAGATTTCTTGTCTTAGAATCCATTCGTCTGATGTCATTTAAAGTCTAGTTCAAGATGTAACTGTATTGATCCTTTGGGTTGACAAGGCTATTAATGGCCGTAATTATATTCTGAGAATTAAATTCAGGTCTTAATATGAGTGGTACCCTTCGCTTGTACTCTTTTCGCACTGTTTCTTTCATTTTTATGGTGATTCCTTCACCCTCATCTACACCGAGGTATTTATGAGCTTCTTCTTGCTCTAAATCTTTGATTGTTACCCCAGGGCCAAGCTAATAGAGGAGGTTTGTTGTAGTGATACTCGTAAAATTGTGGCTTTAGCACATTTATCCGAACCGAATGCCATTCTAATGTCACCACTGAAACATTTTACTGTTTTCAAGCGACTTTCTAGATCACTGTCATTCCTAGCATTAAGTGAAATACAATGTAAAATAAATGGCTTATTTTCTTTTAGAATATATTATAGCAATTCGTTTCCTGTTTTTTTTCCAGATTACCTTGAAATATTATTCTGTTGATGTTTATTTCACCAGACATATAGATTCCAATTATATGATCGAAGTGAAGTGCTGTTTTCCCTATAAACATTTGATGAAAATGATGACGACGAGTGGTACCTTGTATATATTTAAAAGACTTTAAGATTCAGGAGTACGGTACATTATCGAATGCATTATGGTAATCTATCCAGGCAGTACTGAGGTTTGTCTTTGTATTGAAGCAATTATCCAAGATCATAATAGTAATTAGTTATTACGATTATACTTTACTTTATCATTATTATTATTATTGATATTTTATAAATTACGCATGGCCAAAGACGCATTTCAAAAGCTAAGAAGAGTACTGAGAGACTGGAAAATCTCATAGAGAAACAAAGAAAAGAGTGCTAGATCGCTAAGTGATATCTGTCCTTCTGGATGGCAGTTAATATTGGATAATCTCATCAAGGATGAAGGAGTGGCTCGAGGCAGCAGAAATGTGATTCTACAGGAGGATGCTGAAGATATTATGGGCCGAACATGTGAGCAACAATGAGGTGTTGGAGAGAATGCAAACGAGAAGAAAACACATATTTAACAGCAGGAACAGACAGTTGTGGTTCCGGGGATACGTCATAAGGAAGGAGGGCCTAGAGGATCTAATACTCACAGAATGGATAGTCTTGAGCATATGGATGGCGGAACGGGGTTTGGGAGAGATAGCAAAAGGAAAAAAATATTGAGAACAACAAGAGACAGGACCAATTGGAAATTCATGATCGCCTATGCCCTGAAGGAACGCGATACATGATGAAGATGAAAAAAAGCACAAAAGTTTTATCCGGTGGGTTAAACCGCGGTTAAATAAAACAGCAGTCGATGACTCATGTATAGAGGGTAGACCAATAGTGCCTGTGTCAGTATTTCTTCTTTATTTTGATATAAGGATTCTTGTTCAATACAAGATATGGTTAATCTAGGTGTTTCTTAGGAAAATTGCTCTTGACAAATCTATGAATAAGATTGAGCAGAAGAGTCAGGGAAAGCCTTATTTCATGCTGGTTGCTGATCAAATCAATTTACTTACTTCCCTAATAGTGTTATTGAGTTCCCTACCATAAAATACTGGTAACGTCTACTGAGTCTAAAGCTCACTCCCGACCTCAACTGGAACACGTATATTCATGCCATCGCAAAAGTTGCTTAGTGAATAGTCGGTTTATTGTATCAATCTTGAAGATAGCTAACTCATGCTGCCATGCTTTATCTTTTTTCAAATAAAACCAAGAATGTGTTATTGCTGCCATATCTGCGCTAGTGCTGCCCACTGCTCACTGTCCAGCCATGACAGAATTAAGCGGCTTTGTAAATGATTAATTATTCTTCAACTTCCAACCAATTTCCCAAAGACGAAACGTTGCCAGCATTTCACGGCTCTGTTTTTAATTACTGTGGTAGATGTTTGGATGAATTACATTTCTTAGTGCCACCAGATCAGACCTACACAGCTAGGACCCGCTATGCCTGAGAGAATGCTTTCAGGACAACTACAATCTTAGCCTCTCTAAATCCAGGGTCAACCGATATCTATTCTAATCGTCCTCATTGTATTTCTCTTACTCCCTCTTCTATTAGAGTCTAACTCATTAATCCCCTACCTCAGAACTTGTTTTCGGTGATTTTTTTTTTACAAAATCGTAATATATTTATTGCAAGACAAAATTGATTAACTTTTTCTAACAATATGAAAATAGCAGAGAGGTTCAGTTTTAGTAGTTGAAGTGTAAAAGCCAGCAATTCATGAATCACTTTTAATAAAAGCCCAGACTGCCTTGTCAGCAAATCGGCTGTTTTTAGTCGACAGTAAAGGCAACTTGACATTGATGAGTCAAACATACCAGCCAGATCTCAACGCCAATTTCTTTTTCTGTTGTATTTAAACAAAAACTATTTTAGCCTAATCAGTATCAAAGATCTGACCTTGTGTTGCGGTAAATTTTTGCCTAGTCCAAGCACGTGGTTTCTGAAAGCCTCGACAAAGTAAAAATAATCCACTTAGATAGACTGCGTTTTGTTATCAAATAGATGAATTGAGGTGAAGAAAAGAGTAAACACTATGATTCCTGGTAAACAATTTAAATTATAAAACATTGGTTTAAGAAAATCATGCTTGATAAATCTCATTTGTATACGCGCAGCAACTGATACTATAAATCTCATTTGTATACGCGC
This sequence comes from Ascarosepion bandense, assembly GCA_037127315.1. NCBI lineage: Eukaryota > Metazoa > Mollusca > Cephalopoda > Sepiida > Sepiidae > Ascarosepion > Ascarosepion bandense. Next base: position 2,941,561 of record JBBBDQ010000484.1, read on the forward strand.
AGCAACTGATACTATAAAACTTGTAATATCGGAGGTAGTCCTTGTTTTACATGTACTCCAAATTACACACATGCAAGATTTTAATTCATGCATCAATGAACATGCGAACATTTTAATGACATTATTATTAATAACGTTAAGAGTCAGAAATAAACTAGTTTTAGAAATTACATCCCCGTGTAGAAAATAAGAATTTAAAATTTCATTAATTTTCCTGTATATTATTAGAATTAAAGTGAATTAAAATTAAAAGGAACACTGAAAATAATAGGAATTATGATCCTTGATTTGAGGGTTTACTGCACAGTAAATATAATGTCTGCTTATTAACCAAAATGAAGCTTCTAATGCTAACGTCAGGGTGGTCTATATGTGGTACGAAACACGAATGAATGGTCCTTTTTTTTTTGTTTTGTTTTTTTTGCACCCACAACGACATGGACAGGAAAGCACATAATACCTAAGTGAAAATTTCTACTACAATACATTGACAATTTCGAAAGCACTCTTATAAGTCCACAGAGCACGAAAGTCTGTTAAACGCTTTTTATTTCCTTGTATTTCTATTGTTTCATTATTGCATTTATTTATTATTGTATTATTATTATTATTTATTATTCATCATTATTTTTATTATTATTATTTATTATTATTATTATTATTTATTATTAATATTATTATTTATTATTAATATTATTATTTATTATTATTAATATTATCATTATATAATTATATTGATATTAATTATTATTTATTATTATTATTAATATTATTATTATTTTTATTATTATTATTTGTTATTGTATTATTATTATTGTATTTATTTATTATTGTATTTCTATTGCTTTATTATTATTTCTATTGTTTTTTAGTACCATTAGCACTGATAATGAGTCTAAAAATATTATATATTTGTTGAGGTTAAGTTCGAGTATGAGCACTAAAGCCAAGTTTACAGCCGTAGCTTCAGCACTGAAAATTGATAAAACAGCATGCGCAGGAAAACACATAATACCTAAGTGAAAATTTCTACTACAATACGTTGACAATTTCGAAAGCACTCTTATAAGTCCACAGAGCACGAAAAACGCTTTTTAGTTCCTTGTATTTCTATTGTTTTATTAAATGCTTATAAGACATACACGGCTGTTTTGTTATTTCCTTTTTACTAATCAAGCAGACTGACTTGGCTGTTCGAATATTGTATTGTACCTCTATGATATATAAGTTATCAGTTTCAACTGAACACAGTAAAATATATTCACATCATATTAGTGTTATCAGTCGATCTCAAGAGACCATGTATGTGCCACGGGGGAGTTTTTAATTCAGCTGCTGGTGGCAGCACGGCGACTGTTTTATCAGTTGAGTACAGTTGAAACGACGCTGAAGAGACTTCTTCTGGGAGTATATTACGTTATTTTGTAGGCAGTTAGCGCTTAGTGGATATTTGTACTCTGTTTTAGTTAAAGGTGGGTGAAATAGGTGTTTGTGGTATACAATTTTTCCTGTTTTTTATTGTATTATATTTTTCCTTCAATTATAGCTAAATTTTAGAGTATATTTTTTTAATATTTTGTGAGGTCTACAAATTTTGGAATGTGTTTGTCAATGAACCCGCCTATCAGCATTTGTCTACAAAATAACATAATCGAATCTACAGTACGAGCCAAATGTAACTCAGAAATACATATATAGGTATAAAAGAAGGTCACGGGTAAGAAAAAAGTTAATCACACAAAATATTAACAACGAAAAATGTGTAAACAAAACTACCCTATCAAAGCAAGTCAAAAACGCAAACCAAAATACAGCAAAAATGTACAACCAAATGCAGAAACCAAAATTTTGCTGAATTTTATTAGAACTACCAACGCTTAGAAAATTCACAAAAGGAAAATATGCGAAACAAACAAATAAACAGACATTATAAATGAAGAACCTGATAAATAATATTGAGAGAAATAAGGAATTTCAACATTATGACACGAAATAAAGCTGGCCTATTTATATATACACTTTCTCCAACTATCCAACTATTATAAATAAGCAATCTACAGGTCATGAGTGTAATTAACCCCCATCATTATGTCATTATACCCTAAATAAAAAAGTGAAAAGAATTGGTTTCCTCTTCCCATACTTCACTTAAATCTCTTGTGACTTATATACACAACCTGTCATATATATTCTCAGACAAGGAGGAAATTCCATCAGAAATTGACTGAAGTCCATTTTGGAAGAAAATTACAAGAAATATGTTCTATGCTTTCGACTTTCATCATCAGAGGAGAGACAGTTAGTGAATTTCGTAGGCGCGTAGTGATGTAATGGATATCGGCTCGGAATGAGAAATCGGAGTTCCGTGTTCGAATTCCAGTAGAAATAGTTGCTTCACTTGTGCACAAATACCCTTAAGAAAGATATAAATCCATCTTTTCTCCCTTCAGCTATAGATTAAATAGCAGGACAGATTGGATTCTATAGAAGAATGAAATGGCAACCTACTGCGAGTAAAGCTTTTGCCTAGTCAGTCATCAATAACAAGAGACATGATCGTCCAAGCGTGTATCACGTACGGTAATTAACTGACTGGCTGATAGATTGTTCTGACGTAGGCAAAGAGTAAGCGTTGTTTGACACGTTTTTTCTTTTATATACACTTAAGGATGCGGGCTCTTAAGTTATAAATGTTTTTATTTATTGGTAGTTGCTTTTTTTTTGTATGAGTATTACCTCAAGAATCATATTGCCATTCTGTGTAGCTGTCTTATGCTGCTTATTAATGTGTCGTTTGTTGAGAGGTGAGTCTCCGTGAAAGTGTAGTTGTGGTGTATCCTATGTAAGACTAGTTTTTATTTATAGAGAAACATTCTCAGAGTGGATACGTATATTCATACAAAGTATTGGTTTAATAGTTTGCTAGTTTTAAAATTTTGTAATAAATACATCTGATACATTTATTTTTATCGACTGGTTTTATATATCTATGTATGATGCTTGTATTGCTGTTTCGTCTTTTTTGTAATTGTGGTGCATTTGCGTTTGCGTTTTGGTAAAATACGTCAATAGCATTATTGTCAATATTAGGTTCACGGTGATTTTCTAAGCGTAGCTTAGAAGTGGCATGAGGCCAAAAGTATGAAACGCTTAGTAAGGATCGAACTCATTATTCAGTCGGAATTGATCTAGCGAGATAAGATTGCTAAACATTAAACCACGTCGAAGTGCAAAAATGATTTTTAAGTATAGCTTAGATATGGCACAAGGCCGAAAGTTTGGAGCATACAGTGAGGATTAAAAACAATTCAGTTGTAACTGATCTAGCAAGACAAGATTGTTAACCATTACACTACGTCAAAGAGCTCTAATATTGTTTATAACTGTCGTGTTGATTATTAAAATTGTTATTGATGAAATAAAATTTAATTTTCTTGTCAACTACTTAATTAGTGTACCCAACATTGAAATAGGGTACCAAGTGTTTGTTTAATACTATGCCATTATTTATAGAAATTTATTTTAGATGAGTTAATTAGTGTAGCGCTCTAAACTAGGTTATTAATTACAACAGTTTCATGTTTTCAGGACATTTATTATTGTATTTTAGAGGGCAAGAATTAAAAGTAGTAGACATTTTAAACAGAGATGGGGTAAAATTATTACTATTATAGTCACTGAGAATATATATATATATATATATATATATATATATATATATATATATCAGTCAAGACATAGTTGTGCCGTGGATGGCCACCAACTGGTTAGGGTTGTAAGAGGTGGTTACTTATCGAATTTCTTGAAACATGATGATACTTACTTATAGGCATAGAAAGCTTGCACAGATAAGAATATATATATATATAGTCATCCGTAGACTGATCTGTTTCGCTGTATCACAGCTCATCAGTACGGTTAAACATCCGAGAAGGAGGTAGACTTTTAGCGTATGATGTACCATAAAATGGTCACTAAATACAAGACCGAAGGCAGAGGGTTAATGTGGAGTCGTATGAGGGTAGGAAAGGGCAAGAAATGAAATTCTTGTGGCTATGCAAGAACGATGATGGCTAATTCTAGACTTTAATTTAATGGAAGATTTAATTATTGAATAACATTTCAGAGTTCAGTCGGATAGGTTATAAGCATAGTGTGAACGTAGACTAGATTTGACTGGAACACCAAACCTAAACAGGAAACAAAGAAAAAACTTGGGAAGAGTTTAAACCGGACGATAGGCGAATCTATCTACTCCTATTAAAATGTATTCGAAAAACATATTCGAAAAATGTTCGACACTTCATGTTTCGATTACATCGATGTCACAAAATGTTATAAAATAAGGTTTCTTTTTTTTTGCATTCATTTGTGTGTGTGTGTGTGTGTGTGTGTGTGTGTGTGTGTGTGTGTGTGTGTGTGTGAGAGAGAGAGATAGATAGATAGATAGATAGATAGATAGATAGATAGATAGATAGATAGATATGTGGGAAGAGAGAGAGCGAGATCGAGAAAGCAAAATATAACATATAGAAAATGTAAGCATTGCCGATTTTAATTCTATAAAAATGTTTGTCTTTATTGGAATAAAAGATTAATGCTCTAATTAAATAATGAAATGTACTTTGTAGCTTAGACACAGGAAGCCATAAGATGTGATGAGATAACGAACTTTGAACTTGAGTAACTACTGGGGGTATGCTTAAAGGACCGCTCAGTTTAATCTACTTGACTTTAAGAGGAAAACAAAATTGTGGCTTGATAAGCGATGCATATATATGGAAAAAATCTTGTTTGAAAATACGATATAAAACTGGTAATAAGATAGCGACAAATCAGAAAAAGAGGCTTGGTGGAGTAATGAGTAGCGGTTCGGATTGAGTAATAGGATTCATTACATACATTTACGAAAGGTATGAAGCCATCTCTTCTCCCCAAAGCTATGGAGAAAATAGCAGGTCAAACTGGGTTCTATAGTCTTGGGTAGCAACCGGTCTAAGAGAAGGTAATCTCTGAATTCAAACCAGCCCGGAGAGGGTTGGGCTCTCTTAGGCTGTCGCGCCCAAAGAAACACCACTTCTACTGCAGCTACCTTAGTTGTGGTGCCACTAGGCCTATAACGAGTCATGAGATATTTGGAAGTCAGAAAACCAACGTCACTATTATAGAATGAATGAGTCCTTGATGATGATTGCAGATGAATTTACTCAAGAAATGTTCATCAATGTCGTCATATCAGCCTCGTGGTTTCAAGTTTTCAAAAAGAAAATGTTCGACACTTTACTTTTATATCGATCTCACAAAATCTTATAAAATAAGAAGGCTTCTCCTTTGTTTTTGCATTCATTTTCCAATATTAAAGTACATGATAAATTGTTTACTGATATAATGTTGCTATATTATATCATCTATTTAAATTCGAAAGAAAAAATATAATCATCTGAATCATAATATCTTCGATATGACGTATTCATTCAGGACGTGTGCGATATTAGTTCTTCACAACTTCCTGTTTTTTTTTAGCTGTTAACAATGTTTGTCTTTTTGCTATCCCTCCTAAACGATCTCTTTGAATAATTTATCCGCTGCTTGCCTCTGTCCAGCTTACTTTCAAGTTTTACATTTTCTAAGCTCTCCTTCTTTATTCAGTCAGTTTAGTGCCATATGTGATACACGCTTGGGCGATCATGTCTCTTTCGAGACATGAGTGACTGGGTAGAAGATTTTGCTTTCTGCGCTAGATTAGTTGCCAACCAAGGTTATAGAACCTAATATGTTTGTTATTTAACCCATAGCTTAAGAGAGAAGTAATGGATTAATACCTTTCCTAAGGGTATTTGTGCGTAAGTGAATGCAACGAATTCAACTAGAATTCGAACTCGGCTCTTCGATTTCACATTCCTAGTCGATATCCACTGCACCACAACGCACATCTATTTTGATGTACTGACACGTAATACAGAAATTTCAGTGGCAACCGTGCAGGCCTCTGGCTTTGAATATGTTGACCACTGGCCTTATTTTCTAAAATAAGCAACGCTAAAGTTTTACGTTCTCCTAAAAATATTATCAGTTGGCCAGCATTTATGCTATGTTTTCTGACGAGAGAAAACTCATCATTCTTTATCCTGCACCAAAACGTTGGAATAAAATTGGAATCAATTAATCTGGAAAGTGGTTATAAGAACAAAATAAAATAAAAGACATGAAATGGTAATTTGCTAATAGACTAGCACAGTATTCTTTGACAAAATTCAAAAATAGCGCTACAAAATTATACATTAATTTAATTCTTCGTGCTATCAAAGAGAAATTAGTGTAGAACAGCCATTCTTAAATGTTTTACCCTTGTGTCTCCCTTCAAATAGTTTCCATGTCTATGGAAACTCCTGCATAACAATTATTATAAGTAAACATAATCTATGGACACTGTGCATGCGTCTTGTACTCTAATGAGTCACTCAGTAATAATGAATCCTCGAGGTACAGATCCTGTCTAATAACCAGTGAAGCGGTTTCCCACTTGCGCCATATAGAGATTACTGAACATAAAAATTATTGTATAATGTTATTGATATCTATATTTTTTAATTTTTTATTGTACTAAACGTAATCTGTAGGCACCGTGCATGCATCCTGTACTCGAGTAAGTCATTCATTGACAAGAATCTACCACGTACAGGTCATTTCCACTAAACTCAGAAGGCAGTTTCACACTGACGTCGTATAGAAATCACTAAATACATATCCTCTGATTATTTTATTAAATAATACGGGAAGTTTTATTCTAATAAACAAATATAGTAAAATCACAAATATGAAATTAAACATTACTCAAAAATACATTTGCCAAAAATGCATTATCATATTTCTCGCGTAACCGCCAGCGACCTCTTGCGGGACTAGAGGCTTCCGGGGAGGAACACCGGTTGAGAAACACTTGTATAGAGTGAGTTTCATCATAAAATGAAGCCGCAATTGTGATAAAGCAGCGTTCAGAAAGAGACGTCATGGTCCTTGATTAGTCGGGATCAAAATTAATACTCATAAGAGAAAAATAAGAGGACCCTACTTATTTATCTATATACTAGATCTGAAAATCCTAGTGGTATACAGAGTTCTCACGGAGAAAGACAAATACGCTTCCAATTGGGCCTAAGCTTGTAATCCATGTATCGCCAAGTTCGACTTAGTATTGTGCTTTGACAATAAACAATCTCTCAACCAAAACGAAGAATGAAGATATTTTTCTAAACAGCCTATTTATTATTTACACAATTTACATTGTTCGGATTCATCTTTGTTGCTATATTCACAATGTTCCGGGTTTTGTACGCTCTAGCTATCTTCTGCTGATTGGAGTTTTGAAACGAACCATTTATTTCGTACACCGAGGTAGATTGTTGTAGTTCCAGCTGCGATACTCTTTCGGGATTTTTTAGTATCAGTTATGTGCCATTAAGTCATGTTTTAGTTCACCTCTGCTGTAGCCAGGTATTGAACTCATAACTCTTTTAGGGCAATTCACTGGATTCAAGGAGAAAAACATGGCGCAGTTGATAAAAGCATTGGTTGAATCTATACTTTTAAAAGTTGCTTCCTGAAATCGCAAATTCTTCTGCTTCTTTTTCAGGACGTGGGTAATCTTTGATCATTACAATTCCCAATACTCTTAGCAATGTTAGCATTTTTGCCACCCCTCCTTCCTATTCCGCCAATCAAGTTAAATAAGTTGCTTATTGATTGCTTTTTTTTCTGTTTCTCTTTCCTTCATGTTTCTTTTTATTTTCCAGGCTTTTTCTCATCATTTGTTTCTGTCTCTTTCTGTTTATTTCTTTATCTTCTATGTGCTCTGTCCTTTCAGGACGTAGGTGATCATGGCTTTCCACGTCTCCCTATCCCTGGTAGCTTTTAGCACGCCTTCGCCTGTTACATCATGCAACCCTCGTTCCATCATCCACCTAATTAGGTCCTTCAAATATGCTTTCCCCTGTCTCTTTTTACCTCTATCTGGCCTGTTAGTATCAGGTTTTCCAAGCCCTCTTTCCTCATTGCATGTTCCAGGAACTGCAGCTGTTTCTTTCTGATGCTCAGTATCAATTTTTTTTTCGTTTCCATCATTTCCAAAACCTCATCATTGCTCACATGCTCGATCCATGATATTCACAGCATCCTTCTTGTAGAACCACATTTCAGTTGCTTCAAGTTTTTCCTTCATCTTTGATGATAGTGTCCAACATTCACTGCCATATTGAAGAACTGACATCACATAGCAATCCAGTACTCTCTCCTTTGTTTCTAGCGAAATTGTTAATACTTTACTCAACTTCTGGAATGCTTCCTTCGCAATGCCATTTCGCCTTCGGATCTCTGTGTAGCACTTTCCATCTTCTGTTATAACACTTTCCAGGTATTTACATTTTTGTACTTGCTTGATTTTAGTATTCCTGACCTGTATTTGGCATATTGAACTGGCCTTTTTTCTGATGAACATGCATTCGGTTTTCTTGCAGTTTATTTGTAGTCCTTTCTTATCACTCTCTTCAACTACCTTCTGTAGGAGGCCTTGTAGTTTCCTTTTTGTGTCTGCTACCAGCACTGTATCATCTGCGTACCTTTGGTTGTTAAAATTGTGGCCTCCTATTACGAATCCAGGCATAACTTCTAGGGTCCTCAAAATATTCTCGCTGTACAAGTTGAACAAATCTGGTGAAAAGGAACATCCTTGTCTTACGCCTCTTTCTATCTTTCTATATCTGCTGAATTCCTTACCTGTCCGTATACAAGCGGTTTGCTGCCAGTAAAGATTCTTGATTACTCTTAAGTCTTTCCCAAATATGTCAAGGCTGCCGAGCATCTCCATCAATTCTTTGTGGCGTATTTTGTGAAACGTCTTGGTATAATCAATAAAGCACAGGTATAAGTCCTTCTTCATTTGTATAGCCCTTTCAGAGAGCATCCTAATCATAAATATGGCCTCCCTTGTTCCAGTGTCGTCGACGAAACCACACTGTTCTTGTCCTATCTCTGGCCTGATTCTGCTTCTTGCTCTATTCATCAGGATTCGGACGATCAGTTTTGTTATATGGCTCATTAAACTGATGGTTCTGTGGAGTTCGCACTCGTATGCTCCTGGCTTCTTAGGCAGTGCAATGAAGATCGACTTGCTGAGGTCATCTGATATTACACCACTATTATAAATTTCATTTATTATTTCTGTAATTTTCTCTATAACAAATTCTTCCAGAGCTATCAGCAGCACTATGACTATGCCGTCTGGTCCCGCTGCTTTGTTTCTATTCAGGTTGGCTACTGCAGATTCCACTTCAACTTTAATATTTCCGGTCCGTTCACACTTTGTGTTTTATCGGTTGCTCTCTCTTGTCGTGGAAAAGATCTTTTATATATTCTTCCCATCGTTGGAGTATTTCTTCTTTCTCCAATATGATTGTTCCATCCTTGGATTTTATACATCCTGTTGAAGAGCAGGATTTTTGTCCTGTCAGTTCTTTTATTTCTGTATGCATGTCTGCTTTATTATTACTGCTCAATCTCTCTACTTCTGCACTTTTCTCATTCAGCCATTCCTCTTTAGCCTGTCTGCATTTTCTCCTTATTTCCTTGAGTAGTTCCCTGTACTCCATTCCTTGTCTTGATATCATTTTCTGCCTCCTTAGAATCATGTCAAGAATCTCTTCAGTTATCTACTTGTTTTTTCTACTGCGCCTGATTTCATTTGGGACAATGTTGTTTGCTGATGTCACTATTGCTTCCTTTAGCGAGTCCCATTTCAAGTGTCCTTTTCCAATTTGTTCGTCGTATTTGATTTTCACGCTGTTAGTGTATTCTTGAAAAAGTGATTCATTTTTATTGCTTAACGGTAGTATGCATTGTCAACGTTAAAAATTCATTGAAGCTTTATTGAGAGAACATATTTTTTACTAAATGAAAAACTTCTGCTGTAGAGCTATTTTTTCATATTAAAATGTATAGTTCGTACAAAATAAAAACATTTCAATGTTTCCAAAATTATAATGTAAAAGTAGGTTCAGAACTAAAATTTATATATCAACCATGAGTTTTTAATTTTCCTTCCACATACAACTAAAACAACTTTACAAGATATTACTTACCAAAAATCAAGCAAAATGGCGAACATAAACTAGAGTTATAACCGAAAATAACATGTATCCAATACTTATGCGTGTCACTATATATATATATATATTAGTCATCCACATACAAGCCTGTTTTGCTGTATCACAACTCATCAGTGTGGCTAGACACATCCACTTGCTTCTGGCCGGAATCGAAACTATAACGATTTGGTATCAGTCGGAGTCGCTACCCCCTAAGCCATAGGGACAAGAAATCAGAGAAGGGAAATTTTAATGTGTTGTTCGAATCCATTGTATTCACTTACGCGCAAATACCCTTGGGAAAGGTATTGATCCGTCTCTTCCCTCCAGTTATGGGTAAAATAACAGGACAGATTAGGTTCTATAGCCTTGGTCGGCAACCACTCTATCGGAGAAAGCAATGGCAACCTACTGCGGGATAATCTTCTGCCTAGTCAGTCATGTCTCTTGCGAGACATGATCGCCCAAGCGTGTATCACGTATGGCACTTAACTGACGGATATAAGCAGTGTATACACACGCCAGTCACCGAAAGAACTCAATTCATTTCTGAAGAGTCACGCATATATCACAGAAGTGGGAATATATATATATATATATATATATATTATAATTTCGCTGTATCGCAGCACATCAGTACGGTTAGACTCCGATTGCTTTTAACCCAGGATTGAAACCCGACCAATTTTTTTTTTAAATTGGCGTCAGTCGGCGATTTTACCTCTGGGCTATGGCCGCTCGGTAGAAGAAGGCTGCCTTTTGAACGTGTACATTATCATTATACATGCATAATAGCCAGAGTGCTCTAATTCCTTACAGAATGAGCGATGCGTACATGCCAGAGTAGCTACTGTTTATCAAAGTCTACCATTCTTCCAGAGTGCTCAATCATGGTATGAGAGCGTAAATAGTCATCCGCAGACACACACACACACACACACACACACACACACACACACACATATATATATATATATATATAAATAGCTCATAAAATTATTTTACAATGGTTCTGATTAAGGTTTCTCTATCAAAAGCATATTTTGAAACCATTTTGAATTGTCTCCGTAAAGTAAATATTGCAAAAGTCGTCTAGGTGATGTGTTCGCTTCACACAAAAAAAACGTCAAGAAAATTATTGTTTGAGTTCTTATCTCATCCACTTAAACATCATTCTCTCAACTTTCTCATTGAAAAGGATAATGTCTTTATTTCTTTTCGATAAAAAAAAAATTATAACCTATTTCCCACACCGCGTGCCACCTGTTTTTTTTACTATTATTCACATGTATCATTGACCTTTAAAAAAGACAGATTTCATCATCCAAACTACCAGCCAGTTTTAAATATTATTAATCAAAACAGATGCAAATCTCTTTCTAAAAAGTTGCATATTTTTTAATTCATTTCACCCCAAGCAAGGTGGGACCGCCAATAGTTTGCTGGGAGTTACAGCTAGAGAAAAGACTGGTTACAGAAGAAAGGACAAAAGACGAATGGGATTAACGAAGATAGAAGATAGTAGTTGATATTTCATTTAAATTTTTGTAGATTGTAGCTGTCAAAGAAGCAAGTATACGGAAGGGAGTTTCACTGGTGGGAAATGCAAGAAAAAAACTGTTCGGGTAAAAGATGTGGTTACATTTAACTATTTTAACGATAAAAGGGTGGGACCTAGATGCCAATCTAGAAGCACGCTTAAATTCACGTGGACGGTGCACCAGGTAAAAAAAGGCTCATCCTAATTTTCGTCGTTTTTTCCAGCCCAAATTATATTATTCATCCGTTGTGTTTTTGCTCTAATATTATCTAATGGTTTCCAGTAGGTACCATTAGTATTGTGTTTTATACTAATAGCATTTAGTCGTTTCCACAGGTGGCAACTATTCTTATTCTATATATGCCATGTCCCCTCATAACATAGAGGATAATATATATCCCCAATTTTACTGTTCTTTGTAGGTGTAATTAATAAATTGTATGTTTTTGTTATCTAAACCCTGTTCTCCTATCCATTTACTCAAGCTCATTAAGTATGTTATGCGCTGTTTTCCTCTATCTCTCTTGCATTCAATCTGCCCTGTGAGTATCAGATTTTGCAAGCACTCTTTCTTCATTATGTATCATATAAATTTCAAACGCCTCTTCCTGATAAGTATAAGTGTTCTTTTTGCCCATTTTCTCTAAACCTTCTTCGTTGCTCACATATTCGGTTCATGGTATCCTCAGCATCCGTCTGTAGAACAACATTTCTGTTGCTTCTTTGGGGTATCTCAAATAGTCTTGTACTTTCATTTTCGAATTCAATTGTGTCGTTATCTGGATTGATTCCATTTTTCATTTTTTTCTAAACTTATTACAAGTTTCTTCGGAAGTCTTCTAAAGATACTGATAACTATAGCTATATTGGGATAATGATTATCAAATTCCCTTAATTCATTTATCTCATATTTTTCTGTTAGTTTGTCATTTTTCCTTTTCTGAGCTGAACACAGTAATCTGCTGGGGCAGACAGATCGCTGTTTATGATAATCAGATATGTTCTCTTGACATTTTCTCTTGGATTGTTAAACCCCTAAAAGAACTTTTAAGTAGGATTCTAATGAAGAATAAGCCTAGAAATAGAATAAGGACAGTGGGACAATAAATGCTATTTTTATAAACAGAATGCTCACAGAACAAGAAATGCAAAGGCAGAAAGACCTAGAAACATATTTTGATGTTTACACAAAGCCATTTGATAGAATACAATACCAGGAGGTACTTTAAATAATAAAAAAACTTTATTTATTAGGGAATGATATCTGAGTAATTCATTATCTCCACTGGGGAGAAACAGTCCGCATGCGGGAGGAGAAAGAGCTCAGTAAACCCACAAAAAATGATTTGTGATTAAGATACATGTTCTTTTTTAAAACTGAAACTAAACAGCGAGACGATCCTAAGACAACTTAAAGTTCTACCAGGATTTATTAGTTGCATACAATTTTAACAATGTAACATATGCAGATAACAGTGTGTTGATAGGGGCTCAAAAAGAAAACTGGAAGATTTCTAAGACAATATAGTGAAGGAAAGCTGGAAGAAATAATTTATTGTTGAATGTATGAATGGTTGTTAGCAAAAAAAAACAAAACTTAGGACTTATCTAAGCATTGGAGACATCAAAATCAAACAGGTACAGAAATTTAACAGTCTGGATTAAATAGTAACAGACGACTGAAACTGTGGCATAGAAGTCTGAAGGAACATAGTCAATGAAACTGCCCACTTTAGTTTCGTTACTATAGCATTTTTTCAAACTTCGTATATACCAAGAACAAAATCAACTTGGACTTAAATTTCCACTATGCTTTTCTTGTTTTAAAATAATCATATAAATTATTATAAAGTCGAAGTAAATGATTTATCTAAAACAAATTACTGCAAAAGCTTCAACAACTTCAAAATTATAATTAACAGGTTCCCTACTGATTTGTTTTAGTATTTCGGTCTGACTGTGCTATCCAAAAAGGAAAACATTGAAAACTGACATTTACTGGAAGTACATGATTATAAAGACACTTTATTGAAGTAATCATGAGAGAACAAGAAATCCTACCAGGATTCATTATTGGCGGCCATAACCTTAACAATATTAATTAATATGAAGAGGACACAGTGTTGATAGTAAACACAGAGAAGAAACTACAGGAACTCCTACAGGAAGTAGTAAGGGAGAATAAATAACTAACCATCAACTGTAAGAAAACAGAAGACATATCAGCTAATGAAATGCGAGTGTGTGTGAATTACGGATTGGAGATGCCAAATTAAACAAGTGCAAAAATTCAACTACTGAGGATTAAAAAATGTGACACCAAAATCAGAACTCGCGTTCGAATAGCTCAAAAAGCAAGTAAAATATTATGAAACAACAAAATTCATTACACAGAGAAAAGGGTACTGAACTCTTCCGTAATATCAGTCCTCTTATAGATATTTATTTACCTCTTTCCCCCACTAGGAAGTGCATACGACACAAGTCCAAGATTTAATGTAGGGACCCCGAACGCGTACGAGCGGGCAAGGCACAAAAATTGCCCAGTCCCGGAAACCGCCGGTCGCACTGGCCCCGGTGACGAGCACGGGTCAACCTCTCTGGTGCAATGGGGTTGCGTGGCCTCGGGACACTGTTCCCCGGGACCGGGCATCTCACAACATTTTTTTTTTAATTGCATGCCTGTTTTTGGACAGAGATACAATTGAGCCGCACTCTGTCTTTGAGGGCAGAAACGCATCTGAGAGATGCTTTGAACCCCCCACCACCACCACAAGAAGTGGCAGATAAGTATATATGGCAGTGAATACTGGAAAACCTCTTAACAAATGAAAAAGTCAATTGAGGCAACGGAAATGTAGTTTTGCATTGACTGGACACGTGAACAACGACGATATTTTAGAGAAAATGGAAACAAAAAAAAACACCTTTATCTAACATCATAAAGTGACAGCTGAAATTTTTAAGATACATAATGAGGAAATAGGGTTAAGAAAATTTAACATTCACAGGGACATATTCAATGAAAGAGTGACAATGGAAAGCAGCGCATGACTGCTTTACACAATGATCTTGTGTAAATGGATTGCAGAACAGGAATTAGGATATTTAACAGGCATACACACTTTATTAAAAACTACAAAGAAAATTGTGGAGAATAATCAACGCCAACGTCCAGAATGGACATGAAAAAAGAAGATAGATGCTGGCAGCGATTTCTCATAGGTGCCGCCATTTTGGTTACGATCAGATATTCTGCAATACAGATTAAGTTAACCAAACACACCACTGCACAAAATCATAAAAAATGCCACAAAGCAGAATGTACATGTGTTTGCTGGTTTGCAAGTAGCACTAAACCTTAGTTAGGTTTCAGTATAAATGTCAGAGACCGAAATTGTACGCAGGTCAGATATATATGCATATATAGGTTGACAGTAGATAATGTAGGTCTCATAAAGACGTGTAAGTTCGTTCAGGGCAGGCGAATTGTTAAGACTGTGAGCAAGTTGAATAGTTCTTAATCGAACAATGGATAATTTTTTAAAATCATTTTACCCTAAGCAAGGTAGGACTGCCACTGGTGCTCAGGGGCTTACAATGAGAGGGGGAAAATGATACAATGAGTGACGAAGAAAAGATGAGAGATGGCTAAAACTCAAGGAGATAGAAGATGGTAACTGACATTGCATTTAAATTCTTGGAGATTGTAGCTATCAGGGAAGCAAGCAAACAGAAGGGAGTAATACCGACGGAAAGTGCGAGAAAAGAAACTGTTCGAGTAGAAGAGTTAGTCATATTTAACTATTTCAAAGGTAAAGGAGTGGGACCTGAATGCCAATCTAGTAGCACGCGTAAATTAATGTGGTCGAGGTTCTTAAAGAAGTTCGTCTGAGCAGTTGCCATGAAAATATTTGCAGAAAAGATATGGGGAAGTCACATCACGTTGGTAAGAAAGTGACTGAAGTCGGGCTTCCAAGTCAGAATTCATTACATTGTCGATATTTGATTTGTTTTTTTATGGCTTATCAACCTTTTACTGACTATTTAAAGCCAGAGAATATTTTAAGAAGTTTTTAGTATTTCGTTAGAAACAAAGAAAAAATACTGAACTATTATGCAATATCAGTCCTTCTATATGGCAATGAATCCTAAATCATCACCATATAAACGAAGAAAAGTTTTGAAGTAATAGAAATGTGGATCTACAGAAGGATACCGAGAATACCATAGACCGAACATGTGAGCAACGATAAAGTTTTGAAGAAAATGGAAACGAAAAAGGCACTTATACTTGACACTAGGAAGAGACACTTGAAATTCCAGGGATATATAACGAGGAAAGAGGATTTGGAAAATTTGATACTCTCAAGAGAGATTGAAAGCAAGAGAGGCAGAGGAAAACAGTACATAACCAACCTAGTGAGCTTGAGTAAGTGGATAGCGGAACAAGGTTTAAAAGAGATAACTAAAAGATAGAATTTATTAAGACCTCCAACAACAGAAAACTGTAGAGAGCCATGACCGCCAACGTTCTGAAGGAACATAACACATAGAAGAAAAATGTTTTGCCAATAGTCTTAATAATTAATCCATAGATGGAGGGAGAATAATTGGAGTCATACCTCTCGGAAGTGTATTTGCACATAAATTAATATAATGAATCCGACTTGTATTGGAACTCGGTTCTCCGATTTTCAATTCCTAGCCAGTATCTGTTACACCATCTGCACATCCACGCCGCTTACCGTATCTGGTATTCTTAAACAATTACCTGTCTAAATACTGACGAGGCTCGACGTTGCTTAACTTCGGTGATAGTACGAGAATCTATGTTTTAGCGTTATACGGCTGTAAGCCTCTAATAATACGTTAGGTTGAGTTTGAAAGCGTGGCATTGCACTTAATTCTCAGTTGGAGTTTGACATAATAAATAATGACAAAACATTTTTTTCAAAGTCGTTAACATTTTTGAGGAAACTAGTTTGAAGATTAACTTTAAGTTCAAAATTGTAGTGTTACAATTTAATTCTGCTTTTGTTCCGATGAACATAGCTCACTGGTGCCCCCACCTATCTATGAATTTACTCGTGCCACAAGATTACCAACTAGTTCCCACCCTTTTACTGTAAAACCAATAAAATGTAAACGCAAATTCTACTCCTTCAGTTTATTTTCTCGCACTTCCTTGCCTGTGGAATTCCCTTCCGTTTACTTGCTTCCCCGTCAGCTACAATCTCCAAGAATTTAAATGTAAAATTAATAGTCATCTCCTATCTCACTAACCTGCATCCTCTCACTTATGCCCTTTCTCCGTCCACTCCACTCTCATCAGTATTCTTATCCTTCTCTTACCTACTTCCTGGCACCACCTATAACCTGCCACTCTTTCTCATAACTTTCCTCCTATGTAACCCTCTGCACAACAGTGGCAGTAAAATGCCTTACTTGGGGCGATATGATTATAAAAAAAAAATCCCGGTGATCAGTGAAAGCCTTACAGCACTTATAAAATTTATATCTTTTTGACGCTTTACAAATTGTATATGAACAAAATACATGGCATAAGCACATTATTACTAAATCACATTGCTATCAAATAAGACCTTCATTTGCTTCAAAAGGGAAATTATACTTAAAAATTAGTATTTTTAATGATTTAATGTTATACTGTGCAGTAGTTTTAGTACAATTTTCAATAAACAATGTGAATTTAAATCATTCTTTCTAATAATATATGCTTAACAGTATTAGGAGGTTTTTGAAATGGTGTCGAGACACCAAACATCTTTTTAGCTAATTTGAAGTAGATGAATTCGAAAGTGACCTTACTTATATTACTGTATTATTGAGAAAGTGCATTACTGATGAAGTTTATCAGTTAGTTAAAGTTCTGGTGATAAATTAGAAAAATTCGGTACTTCTGTTATAAAATTTTTGACTCAAAAACATTCTTTTTCTCATAAAAATAGTTTATTTAAGGTGGCTGACATAAATTGCTCGACCGACCTGAAAAGTGACAGGTTTGTACAACATTTTATTAACTAAATGTCTTGATCAGCCAAGATCGTAAATTAATCTTTTTCCAAAAATGAGCAATTTTAGTACAACAAAAATGGTAGCCAACCATGAAAATCCGAGAGCATTTTCGGAATCAGCATCATCAAATTAAATAGAAAACGTGTTTTGTTTCTTAATACCAAAAATCGTGTTGACCAGTGTCATCTAACAAGATTATATGTAATCTTTTACAATTTTATATATAGCTTTTATTTATCGAATACAGTAAAAAAAAATGTATATTTTATTTGTTGTCATTCATAATTAAAATTCTGGTTTGAATATCTTTTTATCTAATACAAATATATCAACTTTATTTTAATTTATTCTTGAAATAGTAAAATTTTGAAGACAGTTTGGAAGCAAGACCTGCAGACATTAAGTATTTCTTTACAATTTTTAGATGAAATTTAAAACTAAATGCTCAACAATTAGTAAAAGATGTGAATTTAATTTTTAAAATCGATTCTAATTACATCAAACTCCAGCTTTCAAATTGAGTACAATGTTGATTGTCTAAAAACAAAAAAAAATGTCAATCTGCCCTATTCTAACAATGGTCGAATTCTTCATGTTTTTCTGCCTTAAAATGTTTATTATACTAGTCGGTATTTAATACGCAAATAAAGTAAGGCTAACGGTATCATTTTGTTTGTTTTGTTCAATGAAATAAGCTCATAGTGATAATAGATAATAATAGATGACACTGCTGTAATACTTGTGCAAACATTGCATCTAGTCAATAAGAAAAGAAAAGCCTAGATTTTGCACAAGGTAAAAACGAATTTCTTCATCGATTAGTATTCTGCCAACCAAATCTGATTTGAATTTATATTGTAAATAATATTAGCAGGGTAAAAATCTGAAAACTCTTCGGTGCCTACTTGTCACTCTGCCGCAAAAACAAACCCGGAAATACCCGAGTAAAACAAATGACGTAGATATCGACCAAGTACGTATGAAAATCTTTTAAGTTCGAAGGAAAGAGCAACGTTCGGCAAGTTTGTGCCATCAGCCGATTGGCTCTTCTCATATTGACGTCATAAATATTTGAAAGATGATCACGTTCTGGAAGCAGTCGATATTTATTGGAATGTATGCGCGTGTGGATGAGAATTGTCTATATATGTTTTGTCCCGACTCTACTTCAGTCTTATAATGATGTGGAATTTTATGCTACACGTGAAAGAAAAGATTTTACGCATTACGGGACTACGTCTGAAATAAAACCGACTGTAACACAAATGAAAATAAAACATAATATTCACATTACATATTCATATACACATGCACACTTACAAATATTATATATATATATATATATATATATATATATATATATAAATGCTGTTAAATATAAGAGACAATGAATGTCTATTATGTTTAATCATGAGCCGTTCTAAACGTCGTATTTTGGCTTCAATTTCAGTTGAAAATAAAGACAAAAATTCTCCAACATTTAGATAATTATTTATTGATTTGCTTCTAAGCTTTCGGCCAACATGAGCCATCTTCAGAGACGTTATTTAGACTGAAATACAATAACATCCACCATCACCGACGATTTTATTTTGTGTTGACATAAAACTCCGCTTGACAACGGCAATAGTTACCAAAAATAATAAACGCAGTTCTTAAATTTGCAATGCGGTTTTATGATATTACCTACATGTTTATGTTTTTCAGAGAAATGTTTTTGGTCAACAATACGGTGATCCTTACTCATACACACAGTAAGAGGAACCTGCAGATATTGGAGGCCATGTACATCAAATCGAAACAACCAACACTCAATAAAATCACCTTTAAATCCTGACATAACATATTACATTGCATTTGACTACATGGTTTTGTTGTCATTTTGCGCTATCCCGCGGTGTGACGTTATAAAACCGCATCGCAAATTTAAGAACTGCGTTTATTATTGTTGGTAATTATTGCCATTGCCAAGCGGAGTTTTATGTCAACATAAAATAAAATCGTCGGTGATGGTGGATGTTATTGGATTTCAGTCTAAATAACCTCTCTGAATATGGCTCATGTGGGCCGAAAGCTTAGAAGCAAATCAATAAATAATTATCCAAATGTTGGAGAATTTTTTTCTTTATTTTCAACTGAAATTAAAGCCAAAATACGATGTTTAGAACGGCTCATGATTAAACATAATAGACATTCATTGTCTCTTATATTTAACAGCATATGTTTAGAAAATTATTTGCTGCCTCGATACACTATATATATATATATATATATATATATATATATATATATATCAAACAACGTTTCAACTGAATGCTGTAGTGTTAATTTCCTTGTTGGCTGCCAAATTATGTATTATCCTTATTTTTTACACGTATCATTAAATACATATTTTCGGTTTAATAACTTCAAAAATAAATAAATATATATATGTGTGTGTGTGTGTGTGAGAGAGAGAGAGAGAGAGAGTGTGTGTGTGTGTGTGCGTGTGTGTGTATGTGTGTGTGTGTGTGTAATAGATTCCCTCCTATCGATTTCGAAGTATTAATTATATATTTTAGAACTAATCCATTAGACAAACTAAACATATTATTTCATTATAGTCGTGGAGGATATATATACAGAGTGCGTTAAATGAAGTATGATCTTAATTACACAATAATATATTGAAATACTAAAGAGTAAATGTATTCAATAACATTGCAATTAGTTTCAATCACGGCCTCCAGAAAACTTAAGAATTTCTTGCAATTCTTCTGGATGGTGTATTTGTTTAAGTTGGTAACTGCTTCCATAATCCTAGCCTTGAGTTCATCTTAGGTGTTATAAGAATTTTTGTTGGTCTCTCGCTCAAATGCGTCTCACACACAAGAGGGTTGCAGTCTGAGGAGTAAGGTGACCAGATGTAAACGGTGACGTCGCAGTTAAAAATGCACAATATCTGGGATAGGGCCTATGTACATATAAGCGTAGACATTGAGGTTAACACACATCAAGTATGAAACAGGCTACCGGCGCTGGACGTTGACCTCAGTGTCCACTAATATATATATATTTGGCCATAACCTTTTAACTAATTTGAATCTCACCGCTGAAAAATGCTAAAACATGGACAATAAAATCTTGCCGACTAAAATGACAACACTCACTTCTTGATAATGACGAGAGCGGTTGGAAATACTAAAAAAACGGGAATCGGTTTGAATCGGGATGCCCTGAATGCTTTCCTTGTGCCATATCGATAGTCATAACATAGCAGAAAATCAATGAAAAATGAAGTCGTTTGAATTCAAAATTTAAATGTTAGAATTATGGGAATTCTACAAAGCAGACATCTTTATGTTTGCTTACCCCCGTTTCGTTATTTGTCATGTAGGCAAAACTGCTTGACACACAATTGTCCGCTGCACAATTTTAGTGGTTCGCGATTTCTAGGAATCATGATTGAGACCCTAAAATTGAGATGAAGACTGCCGAAAAAACATCGGGAGTCTAAAGAGAATTTCTGATTTGAGTTTGATGTGCGTTATGGTGTAATGGATAACAGATCGGCATGAGAAATTGAAGAGCTGAGTTCGAATTCCAAACAGTTTCGTTATATTCACTTACGCTCAAATATCCTTGGTAAAGGTATAAATTCATTTCTTCTTCCTCCAGCTATGGGTTTGGATCCTATAGCATTGGGTGCCAACCAGCCTACCGCCGAAAGAAACTGCAACCTACCGCGGGAAAATATTTTGCCTAGTCAGTCAGGAGTCGAAACAAATATTATTGTCGAAGCGTGTATTTAACTGATTGACTTACTTTCAATCCCACTAACAGCAACGAGACTTTTTTTCAGAAGATTGATTGCATGAGAAATATAAATGTAAGACACTGCGATGAGTTACCTAAAACTGGGGAAAAGATGTTACTGGAAACTTTTACATGAATCTAAACTCATAGAAAGCGCACCAGTTATGGTAAAGTGTTTAATGAACATTTTGCGAAAACAATTGTCTCTGGGTTGCACGCGCAATACAAATACATTCATTTCTCAATGAGGCTTCATTTTCTCACGTCTATGGTGCTCAAGTTCGCTCCAGACATTAAGCGGAATTCATATACGACCCACTGTCAACGATGCAGAAGAAACGGTCGGTTCACTTTACTACTCCAGGAAGAACTTGGGTCTTTCTACCTTGTTTTACCTTGAACAGAGTCAGATTAGACCAAAACTGAAGTATTGCTGCCATATCTGGACTAAAGCTGTCCAATCCACAACGCCCAACCTTGACAGAGTCAAAATTCGTTTACTCGACTTTTTAAGAGGTGACATATTTTACGCTCTGCTGCGACGAAACGTCGCAAGCTTGTCATTACTCTATCGCTTTTTCTATAGTAAATATTCTGACGTGCTCCTTCCTTTAGTTCTTCTATGTCAGATATTTGCAGGCTATACTGCATCCATGGAATCGAACCACCTTCACCCATCGTCTAGTTGTAAGAAGGAAGTTCCAGACTGACGGTGTTTTCCCCCCAAACCGTTGAACGATACTTTCTCAAACGCTATAATCTTAACCTCTTCAAATTATGGATCAGTCAATGCCATATATCTTACATATTCACATTAACCTCACTTTTTGCTCCCTACTTTTGCACTCATATAACATATTTCAGTTAGTAACTTTATAACTTGAGTGGCTCTTGAGCTTTGTAATGAGTGAACATTAGTAAAAAGAAATATTCAAACTTAAGTTTTCGAATTTCGTTAATATGGTATTTATTCACCAGGAGGCACATAACAGGATATGGCTATCATATCTCTGTGATAAGTAGACATATCTGCGAAACTCGGAGTCAAGAAGATAAGCTTGAACACTTAATTTTATTTTTTGATATTAATGCTATATTTCTTAATTTTGACCATTTTATTTACGAAGAATGTTTACTTTGAAATGTCATCCTCCAAAAATTTAATAGTCTGCTCTTTTTTATTTGTTGTGGAGAGAAATATATATTTTTGTCAGTATTGTTACATACAGATATAAGAATACTGTATATTTATTGTAAGAGAAATTTTATAATCGCTTGCAATTTTTTAGATAATTTCAGAAATGTTTAAAGAAATTTATTATACAGAGTAATTTGTTATTCCAAAAAAATTGGCTTAACATGTTTTCCCTTACTATAAGGAGAGTGAGCAAAAAAGTTCAAGAATTAAAAAGATGAATAATAATGATTAAAATCGCATTTAAATTTTTAAAGAACCAGGGAGAGAGTCACACACGCGAGAAGTGTGAGAGAAGCTGCTACTATAGGTTGCATCTAGCCATTTCAATTGTAAAATGATGTAACCTTACCACCAATTTAGTACTGAGCTTAAATTCATAAGTTCTAGGCACTATAGAGGAAGGTTCATTATAACAATTGCCATGAAAATGTTTATAGGAAAGGCATAGGAAAGCTACTTTGCGGTGGTGGGATAATGAGTGTAACCGAGAGGCCAAGCTAGGATCGATAACATTGCAAATTCTTCTTTTTTTTATCATGAATCTCTAAATGCATAGCAGAAACATCAGACCAGAGGTGTCAGCAATATTCAAAGCACCAACAAATGATAGTTATAAATATGTAAAATAGATTCTGGAGAGAAAAAATGTCTAGCAAGACACAGTGAATCAGATTTCCTAGCAGCAGAACTAGCAATTGATTCAATCTAATTTTCCACTTCATATTAGCCGGAAACATTAGCTCATGAAAGCACAATTATTAAATCTTCTGGTGGTTACCATAAGTCATGCTGGTAAAAGGCGAAAAGGGTTCTCTCAGAGGGAACAATTTTGTTTTGGGTGGGGATTGAAATTAAAAGGCAATTCCTTGCTCCAGTTAACAACAGATTATAGGCCATTATTTTAGATAAGATGCTTATCAAACTGATAAGATTCGCTACTGAGATACAAATAGTTATCATTACTGTTTATAGAGAGTTTAGAACTGATGACATCAGGAACGTCGTTGATGAAAATTACGAACAACGTAGGTCGAAATATGTAGCCCTGGAGGACACCTGATTTAACGTTCAAAGATTTAGAAAAGTGGCCGTTCAAGAAAACTTTTATTTTGCGATTTGATAAGAAAGATTGAACTAGTTCAAATATTATTAAAATTAATGATAAGACTGGAGAATTGTTTTACTGAAAATGCAATTGAAACAAATCGCTTTTTGCACTGAACTTTCCTTAATCAATATTCGATCGAATTTGGTAGAAAAAAAACTTACGATTGTCTCAAGACAGATTGATCAAAAACAGTTTTTTTAAATATATTTTACAGACTTAGAGGTTATGTCCAGCACATGAACATAAAGAAGAGGAACGATTCTATTACATCAATCTTCCAAATGGAGAAACTCAGCTTGCCTTTAAAAAAACAGCATCCGATATCTTTGATTCTAACTGTGCTCGAACACCTTCCACCGATTGGAAATAAGTTGCCATAAAGTATTAATTACAGGGAAATGTTTTTACCATAAAGTAAAATAATTTAATCTTTAATCGACACTGGGATTATCTGTGAAATCAAGTGATGCAAATCTTGAAGAACTCTTCTATACTTTGAACCCTAGTTAAACAAAAAATATTAATTGTGATTATAAGAAACTGTTCCTTGTAATTCCAGATATTTTACGTGCATAGAAGAGTCTACTCATGTTAGCTGCTTATGAGAAATAGCAAAGTTTCTGTACATAGGTAAGTAAACATCAAAGTAAATTCCGATTGCAGTGAATTGATAATCTGGGTCTTATTTTGTTACAGTTCTATTCAGATTAATTAAAACACACCCACACGCATAGATTTTTGCATAAAAATCGAAGCTGATTTGTTCGAATTCAGGCATTTATCTCTTTATGCATTCGCTTAAAACCTTTATCGATTTCAGTATATACGACGTCAGTAGATCTCTTTGTTATGAGTGGTTTGTTTAAAGTCCCTAGTATCAGATGTCCGCATTTATAGACTATCGAAGGATAGAAACGTTTTTCTTTAGTATTGATTTAAGACTTCCTTTCAGTTATATTTATTGCAGGGGAGAGAGAGAGAGAGAGAGAGAGAGAGAGAGACGGTAAATGAGAGAAGTAAAGGAAATGTTATATGTGATACTGAAAAGAAGTTCGAAACTGTTTAGAACACAAAAGTTATTTAGATAGACTCACTCACTCAGATAAAGACTGGAAGATTTGCACACAGCTTAAAATAGACATTGAAAGGTTTTATGTAAAAATGCAGGAAGAAATAAATGAACAGCCGATAAACTTTATTAAATTAAAAATAACAATAAATTAACGAAATACATTTATTATCTTTCATTAATTTATTATTAAGAGTCAATGCTTGAATTTCTGCAAAACAAAATTACTTAGAAAAAGTACAATATCAAATGAAATTATGTTATTTTGGTAAACAAGTGCCAAAATATTGTGCCTGCAATAAGACGTAGTGTCAAAAAATGTTTTTTTCACAATGGCGCCGTTTTTATCTTTCATTTTATTTTTTAACTACCTTTACTCTTCGGCAATATTTTTTGTTTTAAAAGTAATGATTAGAATTGGAATTAAGCTTAAGCATACAATGAAAGTAAATTCATACATGTTTTATTATTTTGGGGGATTTTATATTAAACACTATTTAGTCAAAGTAAGGATATTTGTTGTAGTGCAGTAGATATCGGCTATAACGAGAAATCGGTGAGCTGAGTTCGAATTCCAGTTGAATTCATTGGGAAAAGTATTTATCCATCTCTTCTCTATACATCTTTGGGTTAAATAGCAGACCAGCATAGGGTTCTAAAGGCTTGATTGGCAACCAGTCTACCGAAGAAAGAAATGTCAACAAACTACAGGAATATCTTCTGCCTAGTCCGTCATAATCGAAAGAGATATTATCACCCAAGTGTGTATCACATATGGCAATTAAATGACTGAACTCTGTATCAATTTGATGCCGTGAAAAAGTCATTATTTATATCAAGTGGACAGGATGAGCTCTTGTCTTAAACATACTTAATTGACTCATATATTTTAAATGTTTGCGAAACGAAACAACTGCCACACATGCATATTTTTGGTTTATAGTTCAAAATTATTCAGTGATAACATTAATCCATTTTTCTATGACACCGCTTTTTTTAACTAATTTTCTTCTTCGGAAATGTTTATCGTTTTAAAAAGTGATGATTAGAACTAGAATAAAGCCTAAACATATGATGAAAGTGAATTTATGCATTTTTTGGTTCACTTGAGAAGTTGGAACAAAAATTTGATATTTCCTTCCAGGAACCATCTGCAGCATCTTACTGTTATCAAGAGCGGACTGGCAGGCGTTCCGCGACTTCCTTTGTGATGTCCCTTGGAACAAAGTTTTTAGTCTCCCTATTGAAGACTGTTCATCCGAGGTCTCCTCCTGGGTGAAAGCCAGTATTGACTTAAATCACATTTTTCTCCTTGGTTCCCTCCTGCTTCCTCCGCCGCCTTGCCCACAGGAAACAATTCTTCCGGCGATACCGGTATGACGCATCTGACCATCATAGGTGCCTTTTTGTCTCTACTGCTCGCAGTGAATGCAAGCAAGTCCTAAATGATGCCAAGCTGTTGTTTGCTAATAGAATAAAGCAGCGTTTGGCTCTAAGGACTAATAGCGGCTCTGCAAGTGTGCTAAACAACAACAAATCTTCGATACCTCCACTACTGAATAATTTCTGTTGCCCTGGGTATCTCGAAAGCGTTTGATAGCGTTTGGATATCTCGAAAGCGTTTGGCATGCTCAGCTTCTGCACAAGCTACAGGGCTACAGTATGACTAGACGATTGTTCAAATTGATCCAGTCCTTCCTGTCAAACCGTAAAATGACGGTCGTTCTGAATGGGTATATTTCCTAATCTAATCATGCAAAGGCGGGTGTCCCTCAAAGCTCTATTCTAGGCCCTGCGCTCTTCCTGATATTCATCAATGATCTTCCTGATGTAGTCAGTTCCTAAGTTGGAATTTGTACAGATGACTATCATCTACTCCCATCTCCCATCAATATAAAATGTGCCAGGGCTGACAAAAAAGTAGATCTCGCTTCTCTTTTTGGTAAGGACTTCCAATATGTGATGCATTCGGTTAAGAAATGGTTAGTAAATTTTAATACTTCCAAAACGAAGTTGCTCTCCTTTAACCACAATAGAGGAGTTTTCATACCTTCCATTAATATGGATCATACTAGTCTCCCCGAAAGCAATACACTGCACTTCATCGGTCTCTCTCTTTCTCTCTCTCTCTCTCTCTCTGTCTCTCTCTCTCTGTCTCTCTCTTTCTCTCTCTCTCTCTCTCGGTCTCTCTCTTTCTCTCTCTCTCGGTCTCTCTCTCTCGGTCTCTCTCTCTCTCTCTCTCTCTCTCTCTCTCTCTCTCTCTCTCTAGTAGAATGAATATATTGAATCAATATATACATCTACTGCTAAGAAGGTTGCGTCACTGTGCTGAGCCAGGAAGTTTTTCTCGTCAGAATCCATCTTGCACATTTATAATTTATACCATTCGTCTGTGCATTGAATAGTATTGCTATATCTGGCCAGGTGCTTCTGTTTCTTCGACAAAATCCAAAGGAGGATCTGCAATATAATCGGTCCCAATTTAGCTGCTAGCCCTCAACCACTTTCTCACCGTCGGAATGTGGCTTCCCTCTGTCTTTTCTATAAGTATTAGCACAGCTTCTACACTGACGAGCTTTTTTTTCTTGGTGTCCCCCTAATGAGTTTACCTGTGCAAATAGATTTTACCGTCAAAATAGGCAATGTAATCGCTAATTCTACTCCCTCAGTTTCTTTTCTAGCACTTCCTGACTTAGAAACTTCTTTCCCCATGCTTGCTTCCCTGATAGCTACAATCTCCCAAAGTTTAAATGCAACTTCAATTGCCTTTTTCTATTTGTGTGACACCCACCTTTCTCTTACCCTTTTTACAACATTATCTATACTGTTTTCTTTTCTGTCTTTACTCTCTCTTCATTCTAACCCTCTGCACACAAGTACTGTCTTGCTTGGGGTGAAACGATTATAAAAAATATTAAGCACTATTTATTTAGACGGTTTACGTATATCAAACGTTCAATATCAAATGAAATTATGATATTTTGGCAAACATGGATAAATGATTACGGAATAAGACGCAGTGTCAAAAGGGCGGTTTTTCCCTATGAAATCGCTGTTATTTTAACTACCTTTACTCCTCGGCAATGTTTGTTATTAAAATCGATTATAAGAACTAGAATGAAGCCTAAACATATAATGAAGCTGAATTTATACATTTTTGGTTGTACTTCAGAATTTCTAACAAAACTATTAAACGCGTGTTATTTATTGATTATATTGTTTATTTTTAAGAATAATTTTATATTTACAATATTCTAAAAACTAATACAATTAAAACTAATGTATTATTCATCATTTACCAATTTATAAGGAAATGAATATTTTTTATTCATAAATTTTTAAACATTTACTAAATTATTAAAATATGAGAACTAACTATAAGGAAATCATTATTATTTACCATTTTATAAATTTCGAATGGATTGGCAATTAGCCAAAGTTTTGATAACCATTCCAATAAATAATATAATTAATAAATAGTGTATAAAAAAAATCTAATAACTAAAGAGAGTTTATTATTCTTGCTGTCAGTTCTCAAGAACAAAGAAAATGCATAAATTCACTTTCATATGTTTAAGTTTTATTGCAATTCTAATCATTTATGAAAGTATTCAATGATTATTGTTTTTTTAAAAAAGCAATAATCATTGCCTACTTTCATAAATCTAATCAAGTAGTAATAGATATGTTTTCTAAATGATATTTAAAATTGTACATACCTATTTTTCTCAATGTCACTAGAAGTTATAATATTTATGATGGGGGAGAAAGCCGAGCTATTCTCAATCCACGTGGCGTACAAGATCACAGCTTAACTACGCTAATGGTGAGGCTACTCTGGATTCCGTAAAAGATTTTTTACGGGATGGAGTTATCAGCCCCACACCCATCTGGTTTGGGATTCATAACTGCCCTTTTAGACTGTTCTGTTAACTAAGGCTAGGGATCCAAATCGTCCCTAATTTAACTCATAGCTTGATGAAGAAGAAATGGATCTATGCCTTCGCAAATGTATTTGTGCGAAAGTGAATGAAACAACCACGACCGAAATTTTAACTATCCGCGCCAAAAACCACTACGTTATGAACATTTTTATACTAATTTTCGTCCAATACAAGGCCCAAGAGCCACTCATTGTTAAAGGGTTACTGCAAGGTGTTGTAAGAGCGTAAAAAATGATAAGTGCAATTCATGTAGAAAGAATTTAACCCTAAACTTGAAAAAGACAATATTGTAGTAGCCGTGTAAGAGCCACTCAAGGTAATGTCCTGTTTTTTAGCATAATGAATAAAAAGAAGTGATGTTCACGAGTGGATGCAGGAAAGATAACGGTTAACCCTAGATTCGAAGACATCAAAATTGTAATGATCGAGAAAGAGCTACTCAAGAGAAAGAGCTACTCGACGTGTTGTTTCATAATAAATGAAAACGAGTGAAGTTTAACGGTCGATGCAGAAAAGATAACGGTTAACTCACGATTTGGGGATGTCAAGATTGTAGAGACTTGGAAAACCTCCTGCCAGGAGTCTGTTTCATAAAGCAGCCGTTGTTAAGAAGACGTTGTGCGAGTGGAACTTACTTCTTACTAATGGAATATGAAGCAAATGTGGATGATTTACTCTTTTGTACATGGCAAAGTTGGTTCCAGCTGTAAATGTCAGGATTAGAGGAACGTCCGTTAAAACACATGCCAAGAAAATAGCAATAGAGTAACGAGAGGCTTGCAACGTTTTGTCTATGGGAAACGGATTGTAGGCTGGAAAATAATTCTTCACCCACCAGAACGCGTAGACGCTTTTGAAATAAAAACAGGCAACTGGTCAGCTCGATCCTAAATTACTCGAAACGCCCAATATTTTTCAGCGGAATATTTTGATATTTCAACAGCTTTATATTTGAGGTTAGCGTTTTGAGATAAGGACTTATAGTCCTTATATTGATAAAGAGTGATGTATTTATTATTACTTTCTTCTTCTATAAACTCAGAAACTGTAGCTGCAAAAATCTTTACTACATTTGATTTATTCACACTATTTACATCGTTCAAACTGTTCTCCTCATTTTTATTGACATATTCACGACGTTTCGGCGATTGTACACCTCGACTTTATTCATGCGATACACCCATTATCCGTATAATCCTTACTTCCGACCACCTTCTGTTCGTTCCCGATTACAATTTCGACTAACCCACTGCTTTTAATGGATCTCTAGTCTTGTATTAGGTGAACTTTAGTAAAACAAGTAAGGAGTTGAACATATGGATTGGAATCCAACAAGATGAATAGAATAAGTAAAGGACAAGTAGGAAAAAAGTATCTTTAATCTAACATATTTCACTTTAATAAGCTTCTACAGAGATTTATTGAAGACGAATGATTTAAAAATCCAAGAGACAGTATGTTGATTGAGGTATAGTTTCATTGGTCAGTTACGTGTCATGTGTGATAAAGCAATTTAAGCGTGTGTGCCAACGCGTAATAAAACAAGTAAGGCTATTCAGTCAGTCAGTTCATTCCCATACGCGACACCACACGCTTTGGCGATCATGGACAGAAAATGTTCCCATTACTTTCTGTGGTAGACTGATTTTCAACCAAGTTAAGAACGCAGTTTCTGTTCTGCTTTGCGCATTGTCAAACTTTCTGCCCTCGGTGGAGAGTAATAACCCAGTCAAGACTCCGCCGAAGGGTAGACTCTCGTTAGGGCAAAATCAAACATAAATTTTGTTAATGTCGGTAATCCGGGCCATATAGGCCAGGATGACCCACATTAAAAAAAAACCTTATGGCACATTTTGTCTCAAGTGGGAAAGCAATTAAATACTGGTAAGTATCATACGCGACACACGCTTGGGCGATCATGTCACAGAAGAGACATGACTACCTGGGCAGAAAACTTTCCACTTTACTTTCTGTGGTAGGCTGTTTTTCAACCAAGTCTATAGAACCTAATCTGTTCTTCTGTTTAACCCATAGCTGAATGAAGAAGTGACGGATTAATACATTTCCGAAGGGTATTTACAACGAATTCAACTGAAATTCGATCTCTACTCTCTGATTTGCCGTTCCGAGCCGTTATCTACTACCCAACAACGTGCCTCTAAGGCTATCAGAAGCTACAGTTCATTAGAAATATAGATATTGACATTTTTCATATTGGTAAATAGAGTAGGAAAGCTAACATACATACTCAATGGTCTGCCTTGAGATTTTCTTACGATATCCACGCGGTATAAATACCAGAACATCAATATATGGAGAGAATCTCTTCTTTCGAAGTTAATAAACTTGGCTATGCAGAGAAATATATAATTCAGTCAGATTTTACTGATGTTGAAAGAAATAGAAGCAAAATCTTGCAGAGACAAAGAAATCAGATATATTCCCCAAAACAGAAAGTAGGGAAAAAAATGAAGATAGAGTGCTAGAGAAAATATAATAAAGAGAAGGGTAGCGAAGAAACAATGTTATCGGAAATTCGGAGAATTCAATTAATAATCTTTGTAACATGGGAATAAAAAGCGAAACACCGAGTACGAAATGATAAGAAGAAAATGTAGTGTGACAAGAGAAAGTCCCATTGGAATTAAAAATAATGTCCGTGTCCTTTCTTGTTGGACGGGGAAAATGAAGATGATGAAGAGAAGAAAATCATGAATGTGTGGTTAATGCTATTTATGGAAAAGGAAGGAAGGAAGGAAGGAAGGAAGGAAGGAAGGAAGGAAGGAAGGAAGGAAGGAAAAATCGAACTAGGAAAGCTGGGAAAATTAAGGAAAATGTGAAATAAAAGAGAGATAAGTAAAAAGAGAAAGCAAAATGGGCAAGGAAAAATGAAGAGACGGAAGAAGAGAAAAAGAAGCAAGAAGAAGACGGTAGAAGAGACAGGCATATAAATATTAATGAACAATGAGGGGGAAAGAGCAGTTAAGAATGGCGAGCTAGAGAATATAAAAGATGGAAAGAAATCGACGACTGAAAAAGAAAAAAGATATTAAATTACAAATTATACAGACAAGAACTGATGCTTCAAGGAATGGTTAAAAACTATAACGATGGAAAATAAGTAAGAACCAAGCAAGCGACGAAGAAAGAAAACGAAGGAAGAAGGGGAAAAATGGAAATATGGGTAATATGAGAAAGAAAAGGAATGAATAAGGGATTTCAAGAAGAAATGTCCTTGAAAAAAAATGTCACAAAAAATACAAAAAAGGAAAAAAATGAAACAGATTGGATTATAAAAAAATAAAATAAACAAAGCCCATATGAAGTGCTAGAAAAGATAGCAGTGAATGTGCACGAATCAAATGTACAGACGTCTAGCATTATCGTTTGTGGGATTTCTGTAAACCTGTTCAAAGTACTTCAATGGAGACACTAGAAACTAGGTTTTAGTCTATGTAATCATTTAGTCGTATTCACTTACGCACAAATACCCTTGGGAAAGGTATTAATCCGTCCCTTCCCTCCAGTTATGGGTTAAATAATAGGACAGATTAGATTGGGTTCTATAGCTTTGGTTGGCAACCAGTCTACCGCAGAAAGCAATGGCAACCTACTGCGGAATAATCTTCTGCCCAGTCAGTCATGTCTCTTTCGGGACATGATCGCCCAAAGCGTGTATCACGTATGGCATTTAACTGAATCACTAAACAGTCATTGATCGAAAGAGACATGATAGTCTAAACGTGTATCACGTATGACACTTACGTTCAACCAACATTTCAAGTGGAATTTGTACAAACGATCTTTGTATCGCTCCAATAAAGTAACTGGTTTGAACTGGAATTCGAACTCGGCTCTCCGAATTCTCATTCCGAGCCGATGTCCATTACACCACAGCGCACAACTTTTTAATGGGGTACTACGGCCATATATAGGTAGGTGCTGTTCAGTCTTTATTTTCCAATCCTGATAGAGTACAAAATCGTTTCTGCGTCCTTGTCGGTGATGAATTATTTTCATCCCAACAACCCTTTTACCTATAGATAAAATGTTGCAATCCTCTCAGTATACTATAGATACTTCCATGGAAAGTGTCAGACGAACAACATTCCTTAATTTCACCAGTTCTAACCTTCACGTTTCAGATCTGCCATCCCACACACACTGTAGCGAACTATCCTCATTCCCTTCGTATTCCATCGGTGAGGTGAAATTTCCACTCTGACAGCTTCTTCCTACGAACCGCTATTTTGTGGAACCGACTCCCAAGAGGATGCTTTTCCAATCGCAACAATCTTAACCTAGATTAGGTTAATCGTTATTTTTCCCGCATATTCTCATAAGCTGTACTCCTTAACGCTTACTTTATAAACCTTTACCTCGAAGAAATCTTTGGCCTTGAACAGGATAAACATTATTGTAAAAGGTATCTTATTTTGTAGCGAGAAATTTTATTATAAAATTGTAATAACGGCCGTCTACTCATCTTCCGAGTACAGCCGTCTGCTTGGGTTGCTAGTCATTCCCTGTTCATGTCGCTTAACAAAATACACTCATGTTTCATCCGCATTCAAAAAATCCATCTGTAATTTATGCTACAACTATATTTAACTGATTTTAGTTTCAGTCTCTGCGAGAGAATGCATAATCTAGTGCTATGACCAGTTTAATCAAGGCCAGCACCTTCAAACACTTGGTGATGGTGTTTTGTAGATAGGACAGCAATCGAATGAGTTTCGAATAGTTTCTTTTACACAGTTTCACTCACAAGGCATAAGTCAATTCGTGGCATAGTTTTCGGGCACTTTCCAACATTGCTGCACACTGGGATCATACACCCACTTCACACCAATAACATCAAAAAGTTATTTCCCTGACAAATGAAGATTGGACTCGGCTATCGATATATACAGGTCACCGCTAGAAGATTGCAATAGACTACCACACTAATGCATCACTGACTTGTATATTTTAGTAGTCGAACAAAAGTACAACACATAAAGCCTGATAATTGGGTATAATCATGAAACAGACTGTCGTCTCTGGGTGTTGATTTCAATATCTATTTTTATATTTACATAAACTCTCTCTCTGATCCTGATGTCCTGATATTGAGAACTTTCGCCCACAAAACATAGCATAACTTAAGACTGTATTTTATCATTTTATATATATCATCAACATGCCTGTTTTGCTGTATCACAGCTCATTAGTGTGGGTAGACATTCACTTGCTTCTGGCCGGGATCGAAATATATATATATATATATATATATATATATATATATATATATATATATATATATAGTAAAAGATGTACTGAATAAAGTAGTGGACAGTTATTTTTAAAAAAGTGGCCAATGCACAATCAAAAGAACTGAATATGCAGACCCAACAATACTTCCTCATGAGACAGACGTGGTTGAAAGTTGGGTTGCATATCAGTGGTGAATAATATTTCGTCCTTATATATATATATATATATATATAAAACAACATTCTCGTATTATTGGCTGTCCTTTAATATATATATAAGAAGATTTCAGTGTGTTTGTGTGTCAATATAAGGACTGTAGAGGATCCGGAATGAGTTGGATGGGTCTAATCGTGATTATGACGATGGGGCAGTTCGGAAATTTCACTCTGGTCGTTTTGATAAGAAATGAACTCCCGATTATAATAGAACACTACATCATGCCACACAAGCAGGAGCACCCACTCATGGCTATGACAATTTTTGCGGCCACATCGCATCTTACGTCTAGTCACCTGAATCCCCGGACTGCAAACCCCTTGATTATTAAAGTGTGAGGTGATGTTGAGTGAGAGACCAACAAAAGGCATTGTAACACCAAAGATGAACTGAAGGCAGGGATTTTGGCAGTATTCATCAACTTAAACAAGGAAACAGCTCAGAAGAGTTGCAGGAGATTCTGAATTCATCTGGAGGCCGTGGTTAAAGCCAATGGCGTTTTTATTGAATAAATTATTCTTTAATGTTTCAAGATATTTTTGTATAATTTTGGTATGTATATTTGTTAAAAGAAGATGTCAGTATTATTTTCACTTTTACGTAATCTAGACAATTTGTCGATCGAATAGCTGTACTTAGCACTTTTGTTGTAAATTCTCCAGAAAAAAATGTATAAATTCTGTTTTAAATTTTTTGGTTATATTCAAATTTTGAAAGTATTTTTTTAATATAATAAAAATGACCAAAGGAGTATCCAGTAATAATGGCGTCAAAAGAAAAACATTTTGGCACACCATCTTTTTGTTTTGTTTGCGTTTTTTGCTAATTTTAAATTAATTTTTGCCAAAGCTTTATTAGAAGTGAGATAAAAAAATTAACAAGAATTTAAAAAGTACAAACTTACGCAATTAGAAATACCATATCATATCATGGATGTATTATTAAATGCTTGCAATGGAGGAGAAGTCAGCTAACGAATGGGGTCGTATTATATGAGCAATAACTGACATGTCTCTCACACCGCAGAAAAAAAATCTGATTTCCAACCAGTGATGATAGATCTAAAGTCTCTTTAAGTCATCATTGCATCAGAATCATCAATAAACCCTAAACGTATCCTCACACATTGTTAGAAAATAACTTATTTTCCAATATTTTCCTATAGATCAGCTTTAAAACTTTCTTTTTAGTTTCCACCATTCATTTCAGGACAATATATATATATATATATATATATATATATATATATATAAATGAAAGAGGGAGAGAAAGAGGGATAAAATTTGGTTCATAAGATGAGAATGTTCTTTAAACACTGACCTTTTGACAGACGATTGATATTGAACCGCTGGTCCGATATTGTCAGACTCTCTGCCTTCGGGCAGAGAGGAACCCAGGCGAGGCTATTTTGAAGGGCAGAATCTCGTCTGGAATAAATAGACAAGACCCCATCCCGCTTATGCGGCACCGACGGGGAATGTTTGCCCGAGCATACCCCCTCAGAATGCCCCACGTGAAAATTGGCCCTGTGCCACATCCCGCTTTGTGCGGATGCTCGGGTAAATACCGACTTTCTGACAGGCCGTAATTTATGTCTACACAATATTATTTCCTTCGGGTGAATCCTTGACGTCGATATTAAATATGTATGCTCTACGCCAAGAAAGTATTTTTAAAGTAAAAACATCAAGTAAAAGAGAGCAAAAGAAATAAAGAATAATGTCATTACTTGTCATTACAAATATTCATATCCTATTTATATATTTGTGGCTTGGTTGCAGTGATTAGAGATCGTCGATATTGATTAGATTTACGCATACTTTTCGAATATAAGCAGATGTTTTATTTGGTTAATGCATATTTGAAAACAAAAATATAATTGGAGTAGATAGACTAAACTATCGCCCGGTTCACACTCCACCCACGTCTATTGAACAGGTGAAGAGGCTCATCCCTTATTTCCTGTTTAGGATGTGGTTTCCGGTTTTTCTCTTTTCCAATCTTTTCACTCTTACGTAGCCCCCTGCGCATCAGTGCCGTTTTCACCTTGCTCGGGGTGATATGATAAAAAAAAAGAGAAATTTTCCCTTTAAATAATGTTTATGTCAGTTTAATATTTCCAAAATTAAAGTACAACTTGGAATAAACTGTAAAAAAACAAATCGTCTTTCAAGGAATCTGAAATAGTCAGTAATTATTGGACAAGGAAGAAAAACATGGTTATACTAGATTGTTTCTGGAATAAAAGAATAATTTTTCTTACCTTTACAAACTTCCCACTTTGTACCTTACTAGCGTAAAATACCTACAAAGTTACATAATATCAACGTCATTCGAAAATTTTGGCTTCCTTCCAAAGCCGGGGAAAATACCGGTTTTCTCTTTATGACAAAAATTAAACAACAAAAAAAAAGATCTTTCTGTTCATTTTCCAAATGATAATTGTCTGATAATAGGATATAGGATTATTGTTCTTTACTCTTTTTCTTTCATTAAGTGGAAGGCAGTAACACCAGTGCCGAACACAAATGGATTCTGATTTGGCCAAACGCCAGTCGATACGAATCAGTGTCGACAACAAAGGCCGCAACTTCCTACTCCGACGTAGTATAATACAATGACGAGGTGTTAAAATAACTGCGGACATCAAAACAGAAGGTCGAAAATACTTATTAAATGACGCAAGTGAATTACAAGCGTGCCGAAACTATGTTGCATTGTATTGCTGTTATTTAAACAGGTCATTTTTTAACCATTTTACCCGAAGTAAGGCAATAGTCATTAAAACGCAAAGGGTTAGATAATACGAGAAAAATTAAACCATTATTAAGAATCGAGAACAGCAATAGAATAGTTATTAAGAACATAACAATTAACATTGCATTTAAATTTTTGAAGACCAAACTTGACTAGAAACAAGAAACTGGAAGAGAGTTCTACAAACAAATGCGAAAGAAAAAAACAGCTTCCAGAGAACATACGGTTACATTTAGCCGTTTCAACTGTAAAATATGAGACCTAGCCGCCAGTCTAGTAGTAAGCTTCGATTCATAAAGCCTATGTACCAAAGAGGAAAGCTCATCAAAACAATTACCATAAAACTATTTATAGAAAAGGAAACAGGGAAGCTATCTTACGGCGGTGGAAAAGAGATTGAAGCCAAGATGCCAGCTCAGGACCAATAACGTCGCAGATGCTTTTTTGCATTCTATCGAGAATCTCTAAATACATAGCAGAAGCACCGGACCTGATGTGACAGCAATTATTCAATGAACAGTGAAACTATAGAGTCTGGCGAAAAAATCAACTGTCTAGCACAACATAAACAATTACATTCGTAGCAGAAATAGCAATTAATTCAATATAATTTTTCCACTTCATGTCAGCGGAAAACGTTAACCTAAGGCGGCGTAATGATTCACATATCTAGAGATTATCATCAGTTATGCTGATGGAAGGCAAAAAAGATCTT
Source organism: Ascarosepion bandense (assembly GCA_037127315.1). Lineage (NCBI taxonomy): Eukaryota > Metazoa > Mollusca > Cephalopoda > Sepiida > Sepiidae > Ascarosepion > Ascarosepion bandense. The sequence goes on from JBBBDQ010000484.1 coordinate 2,979,337, forward strand.
CTCTGAGGATTAAACAAGAAGTTTTATTTTTGAGGAGTTAAAATTAATAAGCCATTTCTTTTCCGGTAAACAATTAAACGTTGGTCATTTTTTAGATCAGCGACCAATTTGACCTCATCGAACCGGTCAGACTTACCATTAAGACAGGATTTTTAAAATGCATCATCAGCATAGATACCAGATTTGAGAATTAATGACATCACGAAGGCCGTTGATGAGAACTAGGAACAACGTAGGTTCAAAGATAGAACCTGGGGGGCACCTACATTAAAGCAAAAAAAGATCCGAGAGCGTGGCCGTTCAAGACAACTTTTATCTCGAGATTTCATTTCATACCTTAGGTATCGCGAATTAGTGGAGGTTCATACAAAAGAATATATTGTGTCTTTTCATTATGGGAAATTGGTCGCAATTCAAATTTAACAAATTTAACCCACTGACTTGCATATGTTGTGTTGTATAAAAATAGACTTAGTAAAATCACTTTCCGAATAAAAACAAATCAAACAGAGAATTATATAAGAATTAACGAATGGGAATATTTTTACACACACAAAGCACATAGACGCACAAAACACAGACGTAGCATGCACACAAACTAATAACACACAGACACAAACACATATAACACACACTGTACACAAAGCACACAAACCATACACATGTACACAGTAAACATACGAACAGCATGCATGCACATCAAGCATACACACACAGTTTACATACCACACATTAAAAACAGATACAGTACATATAAACACACTCTCAAACATGTATATACAAACATATACACATATACAAATGAGTTTTCTAAAAATAATTTATCGTAGAATATTTTATTAATAACATCAAATCAAAAAACTTCCTTTAGGTTTTATTCCTTTCTCTTTTTTGTACCTACCAACTGACTTATCATTAAGAAGCATTTATTAAAGCCAGTAAATACACTGCATGCTGAATAGTCTCTTAGAAACCAAATAATTGTTTTTTATTCAAACAATAAGAACTAATGATGTACAAGAGTCAGTGTTTTTTAATGAATAATATGGACAGCAACTAAAGTTGGCTTCACAGCATAAAATCAATTCGAATGCTACCTTCATAGTGTTTCAATGGCTTCTGAAAGGTGAGCATTTTTTAAAATAAAATTCATCGATTTTAAATCGAATTCTTGAAACTAAAAAGTTTCAGTAATTGGTTTGAAAAATAGTGACTGTATTCCTCTCTGAAAATAAGCGAACCATTGTGATGTCGAGACAAGAAATGGATTCACAACGGTAAAGAAAAGAGTAATATAAGACGATTTGTTTTCTTGGTTCAAATTCATATCCTAACAATATTTCTGATAAACTGTATCCGGCAGCAAGGCCTCTGGTCAAGAAATTAGAGATTTCAACGATCGTGGTTTTGTTAAACAATGTAATACAGATCTTTGAAACATTCAGGTATGAAGTGTTGTGTCTACACGTAACAGACAATCTAAAAAATAATCAATTTGATATTGCATCTTCAGAAGATTTTATTAACATTTTTTATTGTCTCTTTAAAAACGCACAAATTTGTTCTCACTTCTTTGCAGGGGTTGCATCTACGAAACATGCCAAGTATAACACAGTATAGCAATTATAACCCATTATAAGAAGCATAAAAAAGTATAACTCAGTTTGGCAGGCATATAATGATCATGTGGCACCAAGAAAGTATACAGCAGAAAGGTCTCTGATCGGGAGTTTGGAAGTTTTGAGGGGTGTGAAACCACCTCATAATTGCTGCAGTTCCCATGTACCCCTCTTACCCGGGGATGGTAGCATCTGTTATGATCCCAACTATGGGCAAATGGTGAACTAAAAAACAACCTTAGGAAAGTATAAAAATAGATTTTATAATGCAAAATACCAGCAATAGATTTTTATTAAAAAATTGAAAAAATATTTTTTTTCATTTATATATATATATATATATATATATATATATATATATATGTATATATATATATATATATATATATATATATATATATATATATATAAGATTAATAGCAATACATTTTAATAGCAAAATGACCAGGAATACACTTTCATAGACATGACATACATTGTCAAAAAATAAAAATAATTTGGTAAGCTTAATTTCATTTATTGTAAAGAGAAACAAGGTTTCACTTTTCGTTTGCTTTTGTAAGATTATGTGTGTAAAAAAGAAGTAGCTAAGTCATTATAATTTAATCATAAAATAATGTCATACTCTTGAATTGATCATAACGGCCGAATTTTTTTTATTTACATTTTAGCATTAAACAACGTATAGAGGTGTTGATATCCTGCTAAACAAAAAACAATCAAACCAAACCAAGCTTCAATCACGACGAAACACATTTTAACTGAATGTACTCACTCAGCCCCTATAACATAAATACTACAAGCAAAACAGCATGAGAAAAATATCTGAAAATACTGAAATGACATACCTATTTCTTTAAATTGATTTATAGCAAAACATATAAAACCTGAAATCTACAATATATATTTCGTTTATAAAGGAGTTTTTACTGACCTAGGTTTCTACCATGTGGTGTCTTTAAGCGATTTGCAATAACTGATTTTACCGTTTTTTAAGAATATTAACATAACGAGGGATTTTTTGAACGCGCAATTTTCAAAATTAGAAGAAATAACGTTTTCATAGGGGGTTGTATGGCCCTAATAGGTATTTTACGGTATGGTTACACTTAGTCTAAGAGTAATATATTCTTTGACTAAGTGTAACCCTATCATAAAATACCTAATCAAACAACCATAGATGAAAACGTTATAATATCTTCTAATTTTGAAAATTGCGCGTTCAAAAAATCCTCGTTACGTGAGCATTCTTAAAAAAACGATAAAGTCAATTATTGTAAATCGCCTGAAGACACCACATGGTAGAAATCTAGGTCGCGTAATGACTCCTATACAAATGAAAAATATTCAAAAGTTCTACAATATAATTGTATTGAACAATACAGTTGTAATACAACTGTGTACTGTTCTAATTTTATTATGACCAAAAACTTAAGTAATATATATATATATATATATATATATATATATATATATATATATAAAATTATGTACAAAACATGTATGACCCTGTCATCTGGGGCTTCAGAATACGCAGACTGCACTTCTGCAAAGGGGTCAATCGTCCCCGCCCATGAGGCGTTCTGGGTATGACAATAAACTACATCCTGGTCTTGGGTTTAACCATAAACTGCATCCGAAAGCAAGGCCTCTAACTGGGAAGATTTGCGGAGCATGAAACCACCTCTTAACTGCTGTTTTTTCCCAGGTTCGCCCTGTCCCGGGATGGTAGCCCTTGTTAGCGTCCCAGCTATGGGCAAATAATTCCCAAACTGGGGTCAAAACACTGTGAAAATATAAAATAGTTTTTTTTATAGTGAAAATTTCAGCAATATATTTTTAGAGAAAATATTACTAGCAATACATTTTTAAAGGAAAAGGATATTGCGAGCAAAGTATTTATAAAGAGAAATATTGCCAACAATACATTTTTAAAGTAAAAAATATTAACAGCTATATATATATATATATATATATATATATATATATATATATGTACCTGTAATACATCTCACTCTCGGCAAAACCCTTTTTACAAAAATACGTCAATAAAACCTGAAATACAAAGTCATTTCTTACAAAGAATACATATTGTAAAAATCTTGTCGACATTAAGTAACCCATTGAAGTTGATCTACTGTAAAACAAAATGAAAAACGAAGCAAAATATGTAACTGAAAAGCACAAAATTGCGTATAAAATATTTATATTTCGGTATAATATAATCTATAGCGGTTGATATGCAGCTAAATAAACTAAACCAATGTCGTTTTTTTAATTGCAAAAATTTGAAAAAAAATATAACAAGTCATCACTGGATGTTTTTCACTCCCTGTCAATTACACTCCTCAAATAGTAAAAAAATTGTTGTTTTAAGGGCAGTTAAAAAAAAAAGTAATGTTTGTCACTAGTTACTAAACTGGCTTAACTAGCCACACGCCCATTGAAAATAAAACTCTCTACATTAGCAGTTGCATGATAGACAAATTGTTGTTATTATTACATTTAAGATTAAAGTTCATTCCATGAATTATCAAATGATTGCTACATGAATTTACAGTAAATATTGTTTTGCAATAAGATGTGATCATATGGAAATACACAGCCTCTCTGTTTATCTGTTTTTTTTTTCTTTTGTTTTTTTTTTTTGTTTTTTTAAGATATATTTGCCTCCATTCGAAGTTAATCATAATTCAGGAGATTCGCACAACAGGGAGGAGAAGACATTCTAATTTAAGATGTAATAATGGTATCTGAATTTAGGACGACTATTAAAGCAAAACTTTTTAAACAATATTTTCATTTATGGGGCTCACACAACAGAAACAAGAGATTTTAATTTAGAGGACTCGCACAGCAGAGCCAAGAGGACACTTTAATTTCAGATTCTCACACAACTTGCACAACTAAGCCAAGAGGACATTTTAATTTAGAGATCTCACACAAGGCTAAGAGTTCATTTGTGTTTTTTTTAGCCACCTGAATGAGTTTTGTCTCAGTTTTGGAACCGTAATAATGTAGATACTTCCAGTCATTTTCAATATCTAAATTTTAAATTGAATTTTTAAAAATAAAAAAGTTATCTTGAAACTTTTATTTTAGTTTTAATTGAAAGCATTTACTATTGATTGCATTTACTATTGCCAGTAAGCAAAATACTCTGATGTATTTCAAACAGAAATTCATTAGAATCTAAAATTTTGAGATTCTTTTTAATCTTTCAATTTTTCAGCAATCAACACATTTGTAAACAAAAGTTAATTCTCGCTTTTAAAAATCTTGCAAAAATAAAATATACCTCTGTTATACATTATTTTTTTTAATTTAGCAAATTTAATGTTAAAATTAATCTGATTTACACAAGTATAACTTCTTTATAGCATGAAATTTAGAATAAAACTATTTCTTAAAACAGAGTTCAACTTCCTGACCTTTTCACCGTATTTGTTGACAAATTTGAAAAATGCAAGTTAAGATAAGTGTATGGCCATCACAATTAATATAATTATACAACTTTTTTCTGTAAGTGGAAGAAACCCTGAAACACATGGCCTTTAATTTACACATAGAAATTACCATACAAAAAAAAATTAAAATACATAAAAAATTAAAAATTATTTCAAAATTGGAAGGCACTACGATTTGTATTAAACTTTTTAATTTTCGATTAGTAAATGTAATCTTCGCTTAAGCTTTTAAACTAGCAAGTATTTTAAAAAATATTTTTGAAATTTTAAAAATTATTATAATCTAAAAAAAATAAAACCAATTCTTTTAAATTTAATTATTTTTTTAAAAAATGCTTTTTCTTCGTACTATAATGTCCTTAATTATATTATTAATTCAAGCAATTAAAAGCTTACCAAATAGAATAATGAATGTCACAGTTATATTGCATTTTTTATTTTATTATTGGGAGCAGATTTTCTAAAATAAAGGCAAAATCTTTCAAAAACAATAAATGGTTAATATTTCCAATCCTGCGTTTAACTAATAAAACCAATTTTCCCAACAACATTTAATTTCGTAAAATTTCATGAATTTACTTGGAGGGTAGATAACAGATGAACAAAAAAATTTTTAACCAAAATTTTTAAAAATAATTCTTAAAAAATAATTTCATTCATTTGTTAATAAGTCCTGAAAGTTTCATTAAAATCCGACAATTATTTGCTTTTTGCAAAAATTTCCAAATGAATGTGTTCGTCACCGGAAACAAGTGAGTTATCTAACATTACGTTTTCCTTTGTAAACTCTCGTAACGATTTGGTTACCGGCTAACTAATATTAAAACAAGATCTTTTACCAAAAGTTCAAAGATGTTAGAAGGGATTAAAAATTTATTTAAAATGATTAAAATATACTTTGATTTTTTCCTCTTCAGAATAATATAAATATTTCGATGGGAAAAAGATTATTTTTTATTACGTTTGGGGCCTTTTTTATTCATATTAACACATCACTCAATAAGTCCCGGGCCTGACATATAGATAGCGCCACTAATAAAAAATCAATATGATTTTTATAAACTACTAACCTTCAAATGGCACGTGACAAAATTTGGGTCTAATCGGATTATTAGTTTACAAATTACAGTTATTTAATTGAAACTACTGTTGCAAAATTTCAAAACAAGCGAAAAATCTGAATTTCGTGTGTTGATAAAGCATTGCTTTTTGATGAAAAAAATACTGTTCAAGCAAAGCAATGGCCTGAAAAATTTTATTCGAACTCTGCTCTGTCGGAAACAACGGTTAAGGGGTGGTATGCCGATTTTAAACGCGGTCGTACAGACAAATGATGCTGAACTCTCAGGTTGCCCAAAATCGGTAGTTGTCCCGAAAAACACCCCAAAAATTCACAAACTCGTTTGGGCCGATCGTAAATTAAAAATGCGTGAAATAGTAAGGGAGTAGAAAAGATCAGAAGGCAGTATATTCACCATTTTGCAACATGAACATTTGTCAATAAGAAAGCTGCGTTCAAAGTGGGTGCTGCGATTGCTCACAGTTTTTCAAAAACAACAATGCATTGATGATTCAGAGTGATTGTTTACAACTGTTTCAACGCAACAAGAAGTTTTTGTGTAAATATGTGATAATGGCTGAAACGTGGATTCCCCACTTCAGTCCGGAACCAAATTGGTATTCCGCTGATGGACAGTAGCAGATAAAAATCGTCAAAAGCAACCAAAGTCGCAAACAACAGCAGGCACGGTTTTGGACTCCGTATTTTGGGATGCGCAATGTATCTTGTTCATTGAATACCTTGAAAAAGAAAGAACCATTATTAGCGAAGATTATATAGCATTATTGGTGCGTTTGAAGAAAGAAATCGCCAAAGAACAGCCACAAATGAAGAAAAAAGTCATACTTCACTAAGACAATGCACCGTGTCACAAGTCGATCGCAACGATGGCAAAACTACATGAATTCCGCGTCTACCTTATTTTCCAGATCTGGCCCCCAGCGACTACTGGCTGTTTACTGACCTCAAATAAATGCTCCAAGAAAAGATTTTTGGCTCCGATGAAAAAGTGATATCGGAAACTGATCTGTATTTTAAGGCCAATAACAAATCGTTCTACAAATAAAAGGCATCGAATCGTTAGAGAAGCATTAAAATCAGTGTATCACCCTAGAAGAAGACTATGTTGATGAATAAAGTAAAATTTTGCCTAAAAGTTGTTGTTTTATTAGCTAGACCCGGGATTTATTGGCTGATGTGTTTTGCTGTTTTTTCCGCGATTTAGTGGAGGTACCTATAATAATCTTATCTGAATTTAGGACGAATATTAAAACAAAACTTTTTAATCAACATTTTCATTTAGGGGGCTTGCACAACAAGACTGTGAATGCTCGCACAACTAGACCAAGAGGACATTTTAGTTCGCGGGTGGTTGTACAACTGGACCAAGAGAAGGCTAAGAAGTCATTTGTGTTTTAAACTACCTGCATGATTTTCATCTCAGTTATGGAACCATAATAATGTGATCTGAATTTAGGAAAAATATTAAAACAAAATTTTCACTTTTCTAATTAAGATATAAACTTTTGTCTGCAGTGAAGAAAGAAATTATGCATTTATTTCATTTAAATTCTCAGTGCAAAGTATGGAGAATTCTGCAAAAATCAGAACAGAAGTTTCGAACGCGACTTTCTCATCTACACAAAGAAACTTCTGCAGAAAACTTATATTTGGTTCCCGTCATATTTTTTTTTAATCGTGTCACCCCAAGCAAGGCATTCCACTGCTACTATAGCGCAGGGGGTTACATAGAGGGATTGGGTATAGGAAATATCAGAAGGAGGGTGGTAGACGACTTATGATGTACATAGGGAGAGAGTTGGAGAGATTAGGTGTGAGTTAGTGTGTTAGGAGGTGTCTATTGAACTTACATTTAAAATCCTGGAGGTTGTAGCCGTCGGGGAAGCAAGCATGCGGTAGGGAATTCCACAGGTTGGAAGTGCGAGGAAAGAAGCTGTTGGAGTAGAAATCGCTGTTACATTTCATCGGTTTCACTGTAAAAGGGTGGGACCTAGTTGCCAATCTAGTATCTCGTGCAAATTCACATCTAGGGGGCACCAGTGATTTAAGTTCGTCAGAGCAGAAGCCATGAAAGTATTTATAGAAGAGGCACAGGGAAGCCACGTCACGCCGGTGCGAGAGATACTGCAGGCGGTCAGCCAAGTCGGTATCAATCACATTACAGATTCTTCGCTGTATTTTGTCAAGAACCCCAAGGAGAATAGAAGGGGCACCCGACCAGATGTGGCAGCAGTACTCAATACACGGGCGGATGGTGGATTTATATAATTGCAGGATAGCTTCAGGTGGAAAAAAATTTCCGGGCCCTACACAGAGAGCCGACTTCCATAGCTGCGGATTTAGCAATGGTTTCGACGTAGTCGTTCCACTTGAGATCCGCTGAGAGTGTCAGGCCAAACAGGCGTAGTGATTTACTCTCTAGGAGGCAAGCCTGTTCCATGCTAATGGGAGGGAGGTGCGGTTGTCTGTGGTGGTTAATTGACAGCAGCTTCGTTTTGGAAGAATTGAATTTTACGAGCCATTTCTTATCCCAATCCATCACGGATTGGAGGTCCTTCTCAAGCTCGGCAGCGAGGTTCGCCTTGTCACCAGCACCAGATTTTTGATCGAGGCGAGAGTAAACTGTGGTAGCATCAGCGTACATGCCTACTTGTGATCTTATGACATCGGGGAGATCATTGATATAGATTAGAAAGAGCGTATGACCTAGGATAGAGCCTTGGGGTAGACTCGCGTTTGTAGGGTAGTTCTGGGAGGCATGTCCGTTTAATACCACCTTCAGTGTGCGGTTAGAGAGGAATGACCGGATTAAGTCCAACAAAAGTTCAGTTATGCCATAGATTCTCAGTTTCCGTAGAGGTCGGTATGCCGTACTCTGTCGAATACAAGCACGATCGGGTAATAATCAAATGTAAAGTATGAAAAGAACTGAGTTCGCTTTAAATATCTTCCGTAAAACAATTGTCATACAACTTGTAGATTTAAATTGTTTTAATGTTTACTTATATTTGGTGCTCGTCATATACTACACAAATATAGTAATAGCCATTGTAATGTATGAAAAAAGCTGAGCATTTTTTAAATATATTGCCCAGAACAATTTTCTTACATCTTCGGGTTTATTTTGTTTTAATCTTCCCTTATAATTGATGCCAATCATATGATAGCAAAATTTAGTAATAATCAATATAACAGAAGACAGGAAGTGAGTACATTTTACATAGTTTCTACAAAACAAATTGCATGCATCTTATAGATATAAATGGCTTTAATATTTGGTTATAATTGGTCCCTTTCGTAGACTACAAAAATCTAGTAATGATCAACGTAATGTATGAAATAAACAGAGACCGTTTTATTTTTTCTCCAGAACAATATTCTTACAACTTCAACTATTATTTTAAAGTTTACTTTAAAATTATTTTAAATTATTTTAAAGTTTACTTATACTTGGTTCCCATCATATTCTTCCTAAATCTACCAATAATCAATGTAACGTATTAAAGAAAAGTATGTTTCAGTATCTTCTCCAGAGTAATATTCTTACATCTTCAGTTTAAAAATATTTTAATATTTACTGATATTTCGTGCCAATCATATGCTACCAAAATATCAATAATCAATGAACCGTATGAAAGGATCTGAATACATTTTAAATATCTTCTCTAGAACAATTATCTTACATTATTCAGCTTTGAATTGTTATAAAATCAATTTATTTTGGCTCCCGTAATATGCTATCGAAAATTACCAATAATCAATGTAACCTATGACAAGAACTGAGTAAGTTTGAACAGATTACTCAGAAGAATTTTCCTACATCTTTGGTTTTAAATTATTTTAATATTTACTTTTAATTGGTGCCCATCATATGATAACGAAATCAATTAATAGTCAATGTCGCGTATTAAAGGAACTGAGTAGGTTATAAATATCTTACCCAGAATAATTTCCTTACATCTCCAGTTTTAAATTATTTGATATTTACTTTTGGTATCTATCATATGATAACGAAATCTACCAACAACCAATATAACGTATGAAGGGAATTGAGTAGGTTTTAAATATCTTGTTCAGAACACGTTTTCTGGCATCTTCAGTATTAAATTGTTTTAATATTTACTTATATTTAGTGCCCATAATATGCTAACAAAATCTAACAATAATCAATATAACTTATGAAAGAAGCAGAGTACGTTTTATATATCTTCTTCCGAGCAATTTTCTAACATTTACAGATTTAAATTGTTTTAATATTTCTTATAGTTGGTGCACATCATATGCTAGCTAAGTCTACCAATAATCAACGTAACGTATAAAAAGAACTACGTCTTAAATATCTTCCCCACAACAATTTTCTTACATCTATAGTTTTAAATTTTTTAATATTTACTTATATTTGAGGATCATCGTATGCTACCGAAATCTACCAATAATCAATTCACGCATAATATAAACTGAATACGTTTTCAATATCTTCTCCAGAACAAATTCCTTACGTACTTGGTTTTAAATTATTTTAATAGTTACTAGTATTTGATACTCATCATAAGCTACCGATTCAGTCAGTCAGTTAAGTGCCATACGTGATACACGCTTGGGCGATCATGTCTCGAAAGAGACATGACTGACTGGGCAGAAGTTTATCCCGCAGTAAGTTGCCATTGCTTTCTGCGGTAGACTGGTTGCCGACCAAGGCTATAGAACCCAATCTGTCCTGTTATTTAACCCATAACTGGAGGGAATAGACGGATTAATACCTTTCCCAAGGGTATTTGCGCGTAAGTGAATGCAATGAATTCAGCTGGAATTCGAACTCGGCTCCCCGATTGAAGATATTTCAAACGTAGTAAGTTTCTTTCATACGTTATGCTGATTATTTGTAGATTTCGGTACCATACGATGGTCATCAAATTTAAATAAATATTAAAACAAATTTAAAACTTAAGACATAAGAATTTTTTTCTGGAGAAGACATTTAAAAAGTACTCAGTTCTTTTCATACGTTACATTGATTATTGGTAGATTTTGGTAGCATATAATCGGCACCAAATATAAGTAAATATTAAATCAAAGTAAAACTGAAAATTTAAGAAAATTGTTGTGGAGAAAATATTTAAAACGTACTAAGTTGTTTTTATACGTTACATTGATTGTTGATAGATTACGATATTATATGATGGGTGCCAAATATGAGTAAGTATTAAAACAATTTAAAACTTAAGTCTCAAATAAATTGTCCTGGGGGAATATATTTAAAACGTAAACTGTTTCTGCTTAATGGCAGATTTTGGTAGAACGTTATGGGAACCAAATACATATAAGTATTACAACAATTTAAAACCAAAACGTAAGAAAACTGTTTTGTGAAAAATTTTAAACGTACTCGGTCTCTTTTATACGTTACACTGATTATTGTTAGATTTCAGTAGCATACGATGGTCACCAAATACAAGCAAATATTAAAACAATTTAAAACCAACGATAAAAAAAAATTGTTCAAAAAAGATGTTTAACACGTGCTCAGCTCCTTTCATGCGTTACACTGACTATTGGCAGATTTAGAAAGCATATAATGAGCACCAAAAAAGTAAATATTACAGCAATTTAAAACTGAAGTTAATCTACCAATAATCAATGTAATGTATGAAAAGAACTGAAAATCTTCCGTTTGAAATTTACTTGTATATGGTCCCCATCATATCCTACCGAAATCAACGAAAAATCAGTGTAACTTATTAAAGAAAATGATTACGTTTTAAATATCCTTTAAACAATTTCTTTACGTCTTCAGTATTAAATTGATTTAATATTTACTTGTTTGGTGACCATCGTATGCTTCCGAAATTTACCAATAATCAATGTAATGGATGAAAAGAACTTTTTAAATATATTCCCCACAACAATTTTCTTACATCTGCAGCCTTTTAATATTTTATGACGATTGTATGCTACCAAAACCTACCAATAATCAATGAGCGTAAGAAAGGAACTGAGTACGTTTTAAATATCTTTCCTACAAAATTTCCTTACGACTTAAGTTTTAATTTTTTTTAATATTTACTTATATTTGCTGTCCATCATTTGCAAATAAAATCTACCAAGAATCACTGCAACGTATATAAAAAAAACTGAGTACGTTTTAAATATCTTCCCCACAACAATTTTCTTACATCTTTAGCTTTAAATTTTAAAAATATATTTCTCATATTTGGTGCTCATCATATGCTCCAAAAATCTACCAATAATTAATGTAAGGTATGAAAAGAACTAAGTACGTTTTAAATATCTTCTCTAAAACATATTCGGGTTTTAATTTATTTTAATATTTACTTTTAATGTGTGCTCATCATATGCTACGAAAATCTACTTATTATCATGTAATGTATGAAATGGTCTATGTACGTTTTAAATATTTTGCCAATAGCAATATTATTTCATATTCCTATTGTTTAATATTTACAAACTTACAAAAGTCTGACAATTTTTTGATTCGGAATTTTCATTTTTTAAAATTTAGTTGTATACAATTGTTAGGCACAATATGGCGTAAGGACTGTACTTATTCGTCTAATTTTTGTATTGCGAGACTCATTCAATCCTTCCTAGATATAAATCTTTGCTCAAGTGTGCCAATTTAAACTTGCGTGATACTTATAAAATTAATTTCACCAAGATTCCAATGACTTTCATGGCAAAAAATATTTTAAAAGTTCAACAATTCAAAAATTACCAAAGAAAATGATTAGACATGTGCGTGTTTTGATTAAATTGTATCAATCGTAACTTGACAAACACTTGAAGTTGAAAGAAAGTTTGACCAATTCTTGATTCTTGGGACTTCCAGATTAAATATAGCGAATATCACTTGGGAAATGTGCTAAAAATATAAATGTTTGCTTGCAAGCTAACCATGTGAGGATGTGAGGGTCGGAACAAAGAATTTGTCTCATTTCATATTCATGTCTCTGGTATGTCGCTGTTAAAAAAGGATTTATGTTACACAACAAATTACCAATACACTTAATTTTAGTGGCAAATATTAATAACGGCCCCAAAATCATGCAATTAATATCTCAAATAAAAATTAAACGTGCCGAACAACGAACTTTGTGAGCCTTTCTCATATATAGAGACGTCCGCTCGGTATTGGTCGGAAATTGTTTTGAAGGACCTAACAAAATCTGTGGATGACCAATTACCTTCTAAAGAAGAATGGTTTATTAGTTGCAAAAAAACCTACGCTCATCTTCCCACACACTTTAAATTGCGTCATAAGTCTTGTAATACCTAATGTGTGTGCGATGGTGTAATGAATAGTGCATTTAAAAACCGGGGCGGCGAGTTCGAATTCCAGTCGAGTTTGATGCGTTCCATTACGTACTAATTTTCTTGAGAATCTATATCTTCTCCTACAGCTATGAGTTAAATAGCGTACAAGGTTCATGGTTTGCAGCCATTCCAGAAATAGTGACTCGATAGAAAAACACCCATTTCCCATTAAACCTGGGCCAACCGTTACCCAGTGACCGAAATTCTTCGCAGGCGGAGAAAGCGTGTCTCATCATGAACTAATACAAATGGAAATGCTATGTAAAGGTTTTTTAGTATGTAGACACTCAAATTACTTTTTTAACTTTTACTTTTTCTGATGTAGTACTTGCATATAAACTGTGTAAATTTTCCCATATATATTAAATCACCTAATCTACTAGTAATACCTAAGACAATATAAACATGTAAATTGATGTGATGCTGTAGGTATGAACAACAAATTTCGGTTTATATAAATATAAATTTTAACAAAAATCTTGACTTATGTAACTGCCAATTTTATCGTGTTTAAATCACTATTCATTGTAATGCTTTCGTTAAAAATACACTGACTTCATGTTTCTGAATTAAATACATTATTTAACTAATAAACACACTTTTTTACAAATATTATATTTATAAATTAAATATTTCGAAGAAACGCATGTATTTGTAAAATCTGAAAGGTCCGAATAAGATATTTTTGCCATTATTATGACGGAATCAGCATTTTAAAAGTTGGCAATCGCAGAATTTCCTTTCGGGACATTCAACTTTTGACATAACGAGTTCCGCTATAATCAAGCGCCGTAAGAAACTAATGAATTAAGTGTTAATGTTGTTGGTATTTGATCTCCGTCCAAAATCGAGTTGGCCCTAAAATCAGCCATTGAAGCTCTTTATTTCTTACACGTTCCATCTCATACACTTTGTGTATTTCCTTCCGGTAGATTTTCCTTTGTCTACTCACTTTTACTGTCCATTTCCTGATACTTCTCTTAGTTTTCTCTCACATTTCTTATACAGTTTTTCTTCGTTGTTCTTCGACTCAAAATGCGGTAATTTTCTTTCATTTTGCTGGTCGATCGGATGGTGCTAGGGCGCATCTTGAAGGTATGTGACTCACTCATCTCGTGAATAACAGCATAATACGATCGAAATTACAGCATCATGCCGCTATTCCCGAAAATTTCAAGAGTCAATAGACTTCTCTTCTCTTAGAATGTTTCTCTGTGATCAGGTGGCATCATTTGATAAACTACATCAAAATTCGTGGATGTATTATTTCTGTTTATATGAACTTCAACAATCCATGTATTTTTCAAATATTAGAAATTTAAATATAAATGGAAAACGTATTATGAGCGTGTGTATATATAAACTTTAATAAATACGATCAAATGTTCTTTATTAGGAATTTTTAAAACTTTTTCAAACAATGTCAGGATTAAGGATATATATATATATATATATATATATATATATATATATATATATATATATATATGTATATATATACCTTTGTGCAAATTAATTAAACAAAATGAATAATGTCTTCCTAGAATCTTTAACACTTTTCCTGTCAACTATACGTCGTCTTTTGGTTCGCTGATTTATCTCTTCCGATCACATTTTCTATTACGTTTTTACAGCTTGATGACACGATTGACGGTTGAAAGGCTGACAGCAACAATATCCGCGATCTTTCTGTAAGCTTTGCCAGTGTGCTATATATATATATATGTGTGTGTGTGTGTGTGTGTGTGTGTGTGTGATCACTTTGTTCTAAAAAGTATCAGTACCACCCTCTATTTTCATCTTTTTCAAAAGTTCTTTATTTATGGAAATGAAAACTAAATTACTTAATCGCTCTTCACTTTAGAAAAACACTTCGTATAATTATTCACAGGATTTAGTGAAGAAAACGATCTCTCACAGGACGCAAATGTGACAGGTATGGTCAGAGTCAGACGTTGATATTTGGTTACTTCTGCCAAAGTTTGGTTCTCGTATTATATCTGTAACATTTTGGATGCCTGATGCTTATTTTGCCAAATCTGCAGCAAAAACTGATATAAGATTGTATTTCAATCCCTCTAAATCTAAGATATACATCTAATATTGAAAATGCTTCTTTCGGAAAAAGTTTTAGTGAGAAAGTTATAAAAATTTTATTTAAATTCTAATCTTTTCTATAAATATTTTCATATTATGATGAATTTTTCTCTTTGTTACTTAGGCTTTATAAATTTAGGCGTACTACTAATACTAGATCTTAATTTGCACTTGACATGGCGAGATGTAAGCGTAAGTTTATTGCTAACAATTTCTTGTCTCACAATTTTTGCTTTTGGAACTCTTCTAGCTACTTTTTTTTCAGTCAAGTTTGATCTTAAAATATTAAATGCAATTTCAATCGTTATGATCTGTCTTCTTAATATTTATTCTAATATTGTCTTACTTACTTAATAATAGTTTTTCTCATATTCTTTAACACTCAGTAACCCCATGTGTCTTAGTTTCTTTATTGCCTTGCTTGGGTGAAATAATTATATATATATATATATATATATATATATATACTAGCGGAATAGCGCGGCGTTGCTCGGGTGTAATGAAAGCTTTAAAACTAAGACTTGGCACGAAAAACGTAAGTTGTTGAAAGGTTGATCTCATCTCGAAGCAGTAGAACTTCTCCAACAACACAACCAGCATACAAGAAAGGACGCGTCTTTTTTGCCGCTACCACAATCAGTCAGAAGCAGGCAAGTGAGAGGAAGTGTATTCATGGATTACTTACACTGTGCCAGGTTGCAGCTGGCAGTGGGGGTTACGCGCAAAACCACCATATAACTTTTTGCTATACTGGTGGCTTCTTTTGTTAAAGTGAGCACCTTCATTCAACCATTTAAAGGCTGCTGGTTTTGGGCCAATGATTTTTGTCCATACAGCTTTCACTGAACGTTGGTCTCACTTCACAATTTCTCTCACTGCACCATGCTCGCTGGTCTGAATTGCGTGGACGCGCTCGACTGATGCGACAGGTTCAACGAATCCCTGTCTCTCTCCAATTGCATCTCGTTGCTGAGACACGGCAGTTTTGGATCTAACCTCCGTAATGTGCGGTATTGGTATCTCTCAGACAATTCACCTGATCCGTAAGAAAGAAAAATTAGTCCTGTTAGTAATTTTAACCGTTCTTAGACCATTAATTAATCGTGCCCATGCAGACAGAGCGCTTAAATATGTCTTAATATCTTAAGGTTTTAAAGAAATATCCTGGTTACCTAGGTCACGTTGATTAGGGGGAAACTACTATTTAGAGGGCACTGCCCCAAACCTTCACGTTTGTGGACTGTGGGTAGAAGCATTGATCTTTATATAGTGGTTTTTCCTAATGCGGGTCCCTAAGCTTGCTGTGAGTTGCCCACAGACGCAGGGGCTAAGGGTGACCGGGAGCCGCTTGTTACCGGATAGACGCTCTAATGCTTAGCAACTCTACAGAATTTGAGTGTGAACTACATTTTTGGTTTAACTTGCTGTTCTAGGGCGAAAACGTCACTTACTCCCCACACGTGAGCAGTCAACGTTCGAGGAACATGGTTCTGTAAGGTGCAATCCCGACACTGACGACGTCTGCAAGCGTTGCTCATACTGCCAATTTGCATGTAAGCACGTGAAGCGTAGTTGACGGAAGGCGCATAATGGAAAGCATGTCGTAACCAAAATGGTTTATTGAGACTGGTTATCTCTCGGTTAGCAACCCGACATCGGTCAATGTTTTCACGTATAGCATTCCGTTGCTGTGAAGTACGTGATGCTCTGTCAGATGCAATGGAGGAGGTGACCATCGCAAGCCTAGCGGACCGCTGTTCTGTACTTTCGGCAGCCCGTGAACGTACCTTAACAGCGGCGTTTGTTAAGCGCCGAGACCATCGCTGCTCGGTAGTTTCAGAAGCCCTTAAAGCAGCCCTATCAGGAGTACCTTGAGCGTTAAGCTCAGCCCGTATGGAGTCATCGAACCTAGAGCGCCTAAGTTTTTTACGGAAGCAATCACTGGATAACCTAATGGAACACCTATCATAAGTTTCAGTTACCCTACGTTCTGCTGAACGCAGTGCGTTTTGCGACAATCGCACAACACTAACAGAGAGGCTTTCGTTGGCCCTAGTAGCCCTCTTTGCCGATGCCGAAGTGCTTTGGCGACCAATAAAATATCTGTTTTGTGGTGGTATGGATTTAAAAAGGAAATAACTCGCAGATATATTTGTGTAATTACGTGGCCAACTTTGGTCGTTTAGAAACAATTACAGTGAAATCAGAAGAGCAAAATGTCGTATAAGCAACCTTGCAAGTTGTTGACCGGAGTTTGAGACACGTACAGCGAGATATCAATCGCATTAGTGAAGGATTAGGGTTCCACAAAGTTAAAAGTGAATATGAAGGCCATGCCTTATCAGACGGCTGTAATTTGAATAGATCAGTTTAGTCTAGCATAATTCAACTGACGTGGCCAATCGGTAATTCGATTAGAACTCGTGAAACTAGTTAATGTGTGAACACAGTTTCGCGCGACACCGTATGTGCGAATTACAATCTGTAAAATTAATGCGTGACAGTCGTTGACATAGAAAACATTAAAAGTTAAAGTGGAATTTAAGTTAAATAGACTATAAAGCAATAGCTGTTTCCAGTCAAAGCGAAACCGTAAATTGAAAGAAAAATGAATAGATGAATTTTGATTTCCGGTATCGATGTCAAATAAGTTTTCCAACGAAAACTGAATTTTGAAGGCTAAATAAGTACTCCGAGTAAATGGTATCATGACTGAGACTAAGAACTACAATTATACCTCCGAAGAGCAAAACCGAAACAAAAACCAAAATAAAAGGGCTGAAAACTTGATTTTGATCAGACCCGATAGGATATCGGGGTATCGATTTCCAATATCGGAGTCAAATAACTCATCCAAGGATAAACTAACCTAGGTAAGTCCATGAAAACTTATCGTGCCCATCGGAATTGGAAAAAACGAGCCATATTGATGGTTGAATATCGGTTTTTGATCAGATTCGATAGAATATTGAGGAAAATGAGTCGTTTAAGAAGATCTACTAATGTTTGAGACTAAAAACTATAATTTTACCAAGTTAGAGCAGATTCTGTATCAAGAACAACGATAAAAAGGCTAAAATCCTGATCTTGATCAGACCTGATTGGATATCGGGGTATCGATTTCCGATATCAGGGTAGGAATCGGAAAGATAAGTAGCCCATAAGCTAACCGGAAGCCTAAAGAATATTTGTGTGAATTTGGTGAGAATCGGATAAAAATTGTGGATTTGTATAAAGGACATACAGACAGACACACAAACATCTTGCCTTATATATATATATATATATATATATATATATATATATATATATATAACCTCATAAATATTATAAAAACAGATTTTCATAAATCTGCCTTTAAAAAAAAGCCTAATAAATATCTTACAATGTAATTCTAATAACTCTTGCAGAAAGAGAACCTACTAAATCTTATACAAAGAAAGCGTAATTCTTTTAAAAAAGAAACTCTAATAAACTTTATGCAAAATAGAACACCCAGAAATCAGGAGTAAATATTAGCATCGTTAAAATCTGCTGATGTCGCCACCGAAAACAATATGTTTGACTGAAATTAAAGATTTACATCAATTGTAAGTTTCATTTGAAATTTACTCAGTCCGGAACGAAACATTTTACCCTTTTACCAAAAAAAAAAAAAAAAAAATAGAATTTCTGCGATGAGAAGTTATCATTGTTCACACGATTTGCATTTGAACTGTTGTCTTGATTTTTGTTTTTATTGTTGTTATCACGACGTTCTAGTTAACTGAACAGTATTAAAAATAAGAAATAGACGAGTTATCTGTAGACACAAGCAATGGAAGTCTATTCCCGTGTATTAAATAAAGGGTTCAATTCGGAATTCCCCGTAGGATACTCAGATCGATATACACCTGATAAAAACCTGAGGGAATCAGCGTTCAAAACATTGCGATAACAACAACAAATTAGATTTTGTGTCTAAATCGATTACGTCTATACTTGGGTAATCTTCACTTATTCTCCAATTTGCTCGTGCGTTTTTTCTTTTGTCTATTTTTAAACATTTCACTCCAAGCAAGGAGTTAATAAGACGCAAGGAGTTCCTTCGGAAGACAATAAGAAAACTTTGATGAGAAGAAAGAATAATGAAAAGTACAGGATTTAGAAAAATGAAAAATAGCGATTGACAGTCCATTTACATTTTTGAATATTGCAGGTGATAAGAAAGCAAGAAAATGAAAGAGAGTTCCACGTGCGAGAAAAGATACTATTAGAATAGAACTTACGGTTACATGTAGCGATTTCCACAGCAAAATGCTGACACCCAGTAACCAATTCAGAAGTGCGCTAAATTTGAAGCGATCGAAGTACTAAGGAGAAGGACACATTTGAACAACTACTATGAAAATATTTATAGAATAGATAGAGGGAAGCCATCTCACGATGGTGGAGAATTAACAAAAAAATAAGATGCCAGATCACAATCAACATCATTACAGATTTTTCTTTTGGCTTCGTTCAGTCAGATTTTTCCCTTATTTTGACTGAAATATAATTGCTTTCTTTATCAGCTGAACAAATATATATGGATTCGTTCATGTGTTCATATAAAATAACCTCGCTTACAAAGCATAATTTTATATGAAATACTCACAGATACAGCTAGAAGGGAAGGAAGATAATTTTCTACCTCTCTGATGGGGTGGAGGTGATCAGAGCTGCATGTTATTGCTCGTATTTAACTGAAAAACAAAAATGTCTCCACGTAAACTTGGAAGTAATCTCAAGTATTACTAAAAGAGAATATTTCTTCATCTGCGAATAAATTTGACCTCACGTTTGTTCTCTCACGGGTATACTTCATGTCTGAACTTTCTCGTAAGTGGCACTCTATAATTCCAATATATTACAAACAGATTAAAGAAGGTACTATATATATATATATATATATATATATATATATATATATATATATATATATATATATAATGTACGTATATTTTGGCAGCATCTTTTCTTTTAAACAAGTTGTGTTAAACGATAGAGACAACATAGTCTTATATATTTTCTTTTAAATTTTTTTTCATATTTTCTGATTAGACTTTTTATTTCCGAATTATATTTATATAGAAAATTGTCCAATGATTGTCCTAGTACTTACGAACGTCATCGTTCATCATCAGGGACTATATTACAGTTGAAAAATCAAATATTGCCTTGTAACAGGAAAAGTGTTACAGCATTTTAAAAGAAAATAAATAAACTTTATGAAAAATTGAATTTAAAAATATATACTGCAAGAAAACTGAATGCATGGTCATCAGTAAAAAGAGAACCCAAAATGCCAACAACAGGCCGGCAATCCTAAAATCAAGCAGGTACAGAAATTGAAATACCTAGAAAGTGTTCTAACAGAGAACGGAAAGTGCGACACTTGAGATTCGCATGGCCAAGGATGCATTCCAAAAGATGAGTAGAGTATTGAGAGATAGAAAAATTTCGTTAGAAACAAAGAAAAGAGTTTTGGATTGTTCTGTGATATCTGTTCTTCTACATGGCAGTAAATGCTGGACAATCTCATAGATAAAAGAATTCCTTTAAGTAAGCGAAATGTGGTTCTACAGAAGGATACTGAGGATACCATGAACCGAACATATGTGCAACGACGAGGTTTTGGAGAGAATTACAACGAACAGGAAACTGATACTTAATATCAGAAAAAGACATCTGAAATTTCTCGGAGATGTAATGAAGAAGGGCGACTTGAAAAATATGATAATCACAGGATAGATAAAGGGATAGAGAGACGGAGAAAAGCAACGCGTGACATACTTGATGGGCTTGAGCAAATGGGTGCCATCACAGGGTTTGCGAGTGGTAATAAGAGAAAGAGTGTTAAACGCTACAAGGGATAGGGAGCTGTGAAAGGCAACGATCACTTACGTCCCGTCCTAAAGGGACACGGCACATAGAAGAAGAAGAATTGGCTTCTATCATCATTAGTATCACCAGAAAGAATATTACCGTACTTTGCAACTTATACGACTAAACAAAAAACAGTTACAATAATCAGTTCAAGTGAACGGAGAATCGTTTCTAAATATAATCTAAAATACAAATTTTTCAGGTGCCGACTGCGGAAGCGACCACGTCCCAGTCATCTGCAAACTAAGGGTGAAACTCCGAAGACTAAAGAAGCCCAGCACATCACCAAGGCTGCAATACGACACGCTCGTGAATGACCTCACCCTGCAGAAAGACTACAATGACAGCGTGAGAAAGAAATATGAAGAACAAATTGGAAAAGGGCACTCAAAATGGCATTCACTAAAGGAAGCGATGGTGACCTCAGCGAACAACATAGCCCCAAAGCAAATCAGACGCAGAAGAAAAAATGAGTGGATGACCGAAGAAATTCTCCACATGATGCCAAAAAAATAATGCCAAGACATGGAGCAGAGTGCAAGAATCTTCACAGGGAGATAAGGAACAAATGCAGACAAGCCAAAGAGGAATGGCTCAACAACAAATGTGCAGAAGTAGAGAGAATGAGCAGGACCAACAAAGCAGAGATGCATAAAGAGATAAGAGAACTGACAGAACAAAAAACCTGCTCCTCAACAGGATGCATAAAATCCAAGGATGGAACAATCATATTGGAGAAAGAGGAAATACTCCAGCGATGGGAAGAGTATATAAAGGTTCTTTTTGCGACAGGAGAGAACAACCGAGAATACACAAGGAGATGGATGAACCGAAAATACTAAAATCCGAAGTGGAAGCTGCAATGGCCAAAATGAACAGAAACAAAGCAGCTGGTCCAGACGGCATAGTGATAGAGCTGCTGATAGCCTTAGAAGAATATGGCATTGAAAGAATTACCGACATAATAAACGAAATTTATAGCAGTGGAATAATACCAGACAACCTATGCAAGTCGATATTGAAAGCACTGCCGAAGAAACCAGGTGCAAACGAATGTGAACTACACAGAATTATCAGCTTAATGAGTCACATCACAAAACTGATTGTCAGAATCCTGATGAATAGAGCGAGAAGCAGAATCAGGCCAGAGATAGGGCAGGAACAGTGCGGGTTCGTTAAAGACACTGGAACAAGGAACCCTATATTCATGATTAGGATGCTCTCCGAAAGGGCAATACAAATGAAGAAAGACTTATACCTATGTTTCATTGACTATGCGAAGGCATTCGACAAGATACGACACTAAGAATTGATAGAGATGCTCGGCAGCCTAGACATTTTCGGGAAAGACATCAGAGTAATTAAGAATCTCTACTGGCAGCAAACGGCCTGCATACGGACAGGTAACGATCTCAGTAGATTTACAAAGATAGAAAGAGGCGTAAGACAAGGATGTGTCTCTTTACCGGATTTGTTCAACCTGTACAGCGAGAATATTTTGAGGACCCTAGACGACACGCCAGGATTTGCTATTGGAGGCCACAACTTGAATAACATAAGGTATGTAGATGATACAGTGCTGATTGCAGACACGGAAAGGAAACTGCAGGACCTCCTACAGAAGGTAGCGGTGGAGAGTGACAAAAAAGGACTACAAATAAACTTTAAGAAAACTGAATGCATGGTCATCAGCAAAAGGTGCAACCCAAAATGCCAAATACAGGTGGGGGATAACAGAATAAAGCAGGTGCAAAAATTTTAATATCTAGGAAGTGTTCTAACAGGAGATGGAAAGTGCGACACAGAGATCAGAAGGCGAATTGGCATGGCAAAGGGCGCGTTCCAGAAGCTGGGCAAAGTACTAACACACAGGAAATTTTCACTAGAAACAAAGAAAGAGTTCTGGATTGCTATGTGATATCAGTTCTTCAATATGGTAGTGAGTGCTGGACAATATCATCGAAAATGAGGACAAAACTGGAAGCAGCGGAAATGTGGTTCTACAGAAGGATGCTGCGGATATCGTGGACTGAACATGCAAGCAACGATGAGGTGTTGAAAAGAATGGCAACAAAAAGGAAATTAATACCGAATCAGGAATCAGGAAGAGACAACTGAAGTTCCTGGGAAACGCAATGAGGAAGGAGAGCTAGAAGAACCTGATACTGACTGGCCAGGTAGAGGGAAAGAGAGACAGAGGAAGGCAACGGATAACATATTGGCAGGGCCTGGTCGGGTGGATGACGGAACGGGAACTAACATGCTGAGGGCCACAAGGGATAGGGAGACGTGGAGGGCTATGATCGCCTACGTCCTGAAGGGACAGGGCACATAGAAGAAGAAGAAGACAGCTTTGTCTTTCTGGATCAGTCTGATAGAATTCTATGTAAAGTTATAGAAACTCAAAAATGGAATTAAAAGTAAAAGTAAGACTTAAAATATTGAAAAATATAGAAAAAAAGTACATGCTTATTTTTTTAGATTAAATGAAATAACAAATAAAATAACTGGGATATATTTGCTACAAATGCATATTCTTTATTTGTCGTATTCTCTAAGGATCTAGGCGATGATGGCTCTCCACAACTTTTTGTCTTTGGTAGCGCTTAAACTTTTATTTCTCCTAAACCCTATTCCGTCACCCTTCTATGTGTTGTTTATCGCCATTCATTCTGTATGCTATGTTTTTTTGGGTTTTTTTTACCTCTGGCTACATTTGCCTTCAATCTATCCCATGAGTATTAAATTTGTTTTTTGCCTCATTATATACCTTGAAAATTTCAACTATCTTTTTTTAGTGTTAAGTATAAGTTTCCTTTTTGTTTCATTTTTTCTCGAAAGCTTTGTCATTGCTCATATAATCAGTCCATGTTACCCTGAGCATCATTCTGATGAACCACATCTCTGTTCCTTCAAGTCACTTCTTCATCTTTACAAAGACTCTCCAACATTCACTGCTATACACAAGTACAGATATCATGTAACAGTTTAGTACTCTTTTCCTTGTTTCTAGCAAAGTTTTTCTGTTTCTTTGTACACTGCTTAGCTTTTGGAAAGCACTTTTTTGACTTTGGATTCCGGGGTAAGTACGCTAATTACGGGTGTGTAAACACGGATGTGAAGAAACTGACTATTATCTTTGAACATTTAACTACTTATACAAAATTACTTATACAAAACCACGTTTTTGTCTTCCTTCCATCATTTCTCATCTTTTGTAACTCTTGCAAATTTATTTTTTTAATTTTCCCTTTCACTTCCTGTTCTACTAGACACATAATCGTTAGGTAGGCTACCCACTATATCTCACTAACTCCTTTGATTTGATTATATCAAATTCACCAAACCGTCTTTCTTCATGCGTCCTAGAAATTTTCTAAAACTTTTGTCTCATTATACGTAGCAGAAATATCAACTGTCTCTTTCTGATTCTAAGTATAAATGACTTTTTTTGTATCCATTTTACTTCAAACTTCTTCGTTGCTCCCAAGTTCCGGCCATGATGTTCTTAGTATCCTTCTATAAAAATATCTTTACTGCCCGAATTCTCCTCTTCAACTGCGGGAAAAATGTCTCGCATTCACTTAAATAAGAAACAAATAAATATACAAAGAACGAAACATTATCAGGGCGAATTAAATGTGTAAACTAGACAAAAACGCTTGCTACGATATGCAGTGTTATCCTACGGATTTATATTACCCTCACATTTTGTATATATATACGAAAAAGATAGAGACTATGAAAAAACATACACGAAAAAGATAGAGACTATGAAAATTATGCAAGAGAGAGAGAAGAAGAAGAAGAAGAAATAGAGAATTAGAGAAAGAGAAATTAAATATTCCATGTTCATACGAGAGAAAATGAGAAAAGTGTCTTTCTCAAAATTGCCTAAACGCATGCGATTATCTCTACAAGTTTTGAATCAGGTCAAGTGTGAAAATTGCTGCAGGAAAATTAAAAATGAAACAAAAATACCAATTTGCCAATCGTGTCTAATTAAGTTTGTGCTTAATAATTGATACACTACATAATAGCATTTGCTTGCAGCATAATGAAGCAGAATACGTCACATTTGTTTTAATACACTGCAATAATATCGGATGAGTTTTTAAAGAATTTGATTGCGCAAAACTATCTGGCCATTTTATTTACGAAGCTTTTATACCACTTCAAGAAGCCGTGTTCTTTGCGATGTATTGATGAATTCAAGATTCACCATCGTGCTCGTAACTGCGTGTTTCTAGTCGTAAAGGAAAGGCAAGTAGTTGATTGTAACTGAGTAAAAACGTCGACCCTCATTTAATCTATCTTATACCAAAAGAAACCTACTCGTAATAAATAACGAGCTTGTTCATACACATCTGTTTATTTATATTATAAATGATCCATTATCTGTTTGCGTACCGTATTTCTAATATAGAATATACTGCACATCGTAGCAAAAGTTTTTTAGGGAAATAATTTTTAAATAGTCTGATGTGAAGAATAAAGCAATTACCAGTCTAGTTTATAAATTATCTGGAGCCAGTAATAAAATTCGCCCTGATAATGATGTTTTACTTTTAGTATATTTATTTGTTTCTTGTTTCTTTAAACATTATATTTTGTGGATAAAAGTGATTGAGTAGACGTCCTTGTTTTTTCAACAGTGTAAATTTATATCTACCGGTTTATGCATTCAATTTTTAATAAAAGAAACTGTAACTTCCAGCAGGGCTCGAACCTGTAACTTCCTTATAGTGTAAACCACCGTCAGAGTGCTCACACACGGTAGTTCTTTTTTAATCGTTTCACCCCAAGCAAGGTGGTACCGCCACTGATGTGCGGGGGGTTACATAAGAGAGTAAAAGTTTAGGCAAGAGGAGAGTGAAGAGAAAGACGAACTAGTTACAGGGGTTGCAGAAAAAGGCCAAGAGAAGGATGTGAACACAGGAATGAAGACAGTTGCGAAGGTAGAGAGAAAGGAAACGAACAAGATACACGGGGTGATGTAGAAAATACTGGAGTCAAGTGGATAAGAGATAGGAATTGACATTGCATTTAAATTCCTGGAGGTTGTACGTCAGGAAAGCAAGTATATGGAAGGATTCAATTACCTTATTTGAGAAGTGAACATCTTATGTTTAGATCCTTCGAATCCGGTTAAGTTATATTTTCGTTTCCAAAATCTAAAATGTAATTTTTTAAGGATTTGACTATTTCATGGCCCAGTGGGTAAAAGCGTTAATTGATTGATCCAAAAAGTGACTTGACCCAAAGAGTTTTGAGTTCAATAGCTGGCCACATCAGAGGTGAACAAAAACTTGGATAAATGGGTTTTTCATGTACCGTGTCTCTTCAAGACGTAGGCGATCATAGACTTCTACTTGGCTCTGTCGCTCTCAATAATGTTTCTCTTGGTATCTCTTCTAAGCCCCGTTCCGTCAACCATTTTCTCAGAGCTAACAAGTACGTCTCGCGCTGCTTTCCCCTGTCTCTCCTTCTACTTATCCGACCCGTGATTGTCAAGTTCTCCAGGCCTTCCTGTCTCATTACGTGTCCCAGGAACCTCATTTGTCTTCCTGATATTTATTATCAGTTTTCTTCTCGTTTGCATCCTTTCCAACACTTCATCGTTGCACACGTGTTCTATCCATGGTATCCTCGAGATGAATTAGCAAGAGGAATTAAGTAAAACTAAGATATACAAAGGCATGTAAGTCAAATCAGGACAATCTACTACCGTAGAGTAAATAAAGTGTTTAGTTCGTTTTTGGTGAGATTGTTCAACATTCCTCAATTAATGTACTTTCTGTTATTTGTGCTTCTATAGCGCTAGTTCACAATGTTTGAAGAATGATTGTCCTGGTTAAGCCCTACAGATTGAATTCATTAGAAGCCATGTTTATTTATTGGTCTGAGATAAAACTCAGATTTCTATATATCATGTATTAATTATAAGTGTTCTGCGCATAAACCATTTATGCTCACCTTCCCTTGGGACGGCGTGCATGAATGGATCAAACTGAAAATGTATCCTGAGAAATGCCAACTTCTTAATATAGACTGCATTTAAACAAAGAGTGGAAATGAATCATTAGATATCATGGATATTCTATAGAATTTTGGAAGATTTCTCGCTACAGTATGTAATTCACCGGACAAATAACAAGCAACTTCAGAAGCTATTGGAATTGTAAATCCTCACAGTCAATCAACTTTAATTATAAAGGATGCCAAATACACCAGACCACAATATCTTCCATATATACTCATAAAACAAGCAGACAGATAGTAAAGACATTTGGCTATTCTTTATTTAGCATATTGGTCAAGTCAACTGTTCCCTCAAGTTTTACGTGCTTCCATTCTATTTTTGTATGAACTCAACATTGCAAGCACAGTCTATTGCCAATATTTTAAATGGGTATTAGCTGCTATTCATTAATTTCTTGGGACAAGAAAGTATGCCATTTTGGCTTTCGGCATTACGTGTGTTGATATTTACAGACAGCATAATTTCTAATCTTCGATTCAAAATTAGTAATGTATCAACAGGTTTCGGTTCCATTTCTCAAAGCGAATATTTTTAGATTATGTCTGTCCCTGAAACACTTTCCTGTTTCTTAGAATTGCGAATCATTTACACTGGTTACCTTTTTTAAATCTATAAAGAATTTGAGATGTCCGATTCAAATGAATAGAGAAAATTAACTATGTGGGGAGTGCATCGGAACTGTGAAAGGTGTCTTCCAAAGTCTAAACAAAGTATTAAGAAATAGGAAAAATTTGGTCGAAATCAAAAAACTAAACTGCTATGCATTATCAATAGTTATATATTGTAGAAAATGCTGGATGAAAAGAAGACTTGAGCCAACAATTCTACAGAAAAATACTGAGAATACCATGGATTGAACATGTGAGCAATGGAGAAGTTTTAAATAAAATTAAACAACACTTGTACTTAGAATCAGATGAAATTACTGGGTCAAAAAATGAGGAAAAAGAACTGAGGGCATTCAAACCCCCCCCCCCACACACACACACTCACACACGACATGGCAAGAGGAGCAAAGGGAAACATTGATTAAGCGGCATGATAGGCTTGTGTAAGTGGATGGCAGAACTGGGATCGATGATAATTGATTATCTAATCGCCGCTTAGATGTGGCACAAAGCCGAAAGTATGGGGCACCCAGTGAGAATCGAATTCATTACTCAGTTGTAATAAGTTCTAGCAAGACAAGCCTGCTAATCATTACACCACGATGAGATACCAAATGATTTTCTAAGCGTAGCTTAGATGTGGCACAAGGCCGAAAGTAAGGGATACCCAGTGAGGACCGAACACACTACTCAGTTGTAATGATTCTAGAGAGTTAAGCTTGCTAACCATTACGTCACCTCGAGTTGCCCATGGGATCGATGATAGGGGAGGGATTGACATTGCTTAGAGATAAAAAAATGACAGGCGTGTATAGAGAGCTATGATCGCCCGCGCCCCAAAGCATCACGGCGTACAAAATCAAGATAAAAGATGTGCCTAAAATGCGTGTTATTAAGAATAAAATTTTTACAACAGTTTGTAGTATGTAAAATTTGGGTATTTTAAATATCGAAAATGGATATCCATACGGAAGTAAAAAAAAAAATGTAATGTTTAATTTTCCAGAAACAATCATCCTATTTTTATTTACTCAATTCAAATTCTTAGTTTTTCAATAAAAGATTTTCACGGTGAATGCTAGATGCGAAAGATTACTAGAATGTTTTACTCTCAACACATACTTTCCTTAAAATGTTATAAAAATCGTTCGTCACTACGAGTTATTTTGCCAGAAAAGTGATCTTTGTAACCTGTAAACACAAAACTTTGTATTCCTTTTATGATTAAACAGCCAAACCAATTCACCTTCTAATCATAATTATGTCAGTCTTCATTTTTCGTTTTTTTCTTATGCTGGCCATTATAATTTCTTCCTAGTCAGTCATGACAGTCGTTTTCAAGGGCTGAAAGCCTTACATATGAAAAAATAAGTTCATAAAAATTGGAAAACCTTCCTTGTTTTGGTGAACACAGAAGAGCATCCAACTTGATGATCTCTGCACAAAGGATGAATTTTAATCCCTATCAGGTTTGGTCCGTTCCCACATCTACCGTGAATCTTGTCACTGATTAGGTACTGAGAACAGAGGGATTGTACTGTATATGCTGAAGTACAAGTCGACTGGGTGTACAAGACGACTTTCCAATTTTCAAATTAAATGAACGTTTCGGGTTGTATTCGTCGTACAAGATGACCACCATATTGTATTTTAAATGTACTGTATTGAATTTTGAAATTTCCAGTAGCCAGCAATTCTAATCTTAAGCTCATCTAAGTTTAGACGAACCCGGATAAGTCTGTGGTCCGAATAAACTATACTATGGAAACTTGGAGAGCCTAAGAGTCCTAAGTCGACTCTTCTAACTAGTACTCGGTCAATGTAGCTTGTACGCAACACCGAAACCGAGCTGCTTCTATTAGTCCAAGTTCACACTACTCATTCTGGAACTTATCGACAAGATCAAGCCTGTCGATAAAATCCCGAAATGGTTTTACATCCGGGTTATTAGTACCCGATCTCGTACCCGTACGATCTATATCGGGATCGAGGACGGCAGTCACCCGCTAAAACTACCCGACGTGATGTCGTCAGAAAGGGATGGATCCGCCAAAAAAAAGTCTGCTCGCTCACTACTGACGTTGGATGCATAAATCCCAATGAAACAAAACCCTTCTAGTTTATGGTAGCGCCCAGGATACAAAGTCTGCCCGAGAAGACAAGCGTACAAACAGTATTCAAAGAACGTTTAACCAGCCAAGAGACCCACTAGAGCGACCATCATAACATGCTGAAAAGAGGTCAAAACTTCTCGACAGAATATCCTCATGGTCACCAGAATGGAAACGAGTCTCTTGCAAAACACAGATATCTACTCCCAGGTCCTAAAGGCCGTGAACAAGTTTTTCCCCTGTAAGACCGCAGCCCAAGGACATTCGAACTGGCTAAAAAGAGATCCATTGTTGGTTAATCTAGGGTTAGACACCTCCCTTAAACATGGTCGGTACACCGACAGCCCCGCCCATTTCGTTGTTATTGCGGCTATCCAGACTACCAATATCCCACGGGAATGTTAATTTCAAAGCTTTATATAGGGTGGGTTGAACAAAAACAGGGACCCTCTCTGAGCAAAATTGCTTTAATTCCATTATTCGTTTTCAGTTATGATTATGGGTGGCTTCATATCTTTGTAGGCTTTTAAAGTCGTCTATCATTGCCCATACGTGCCGAGACCCTGGACCAGTTCGAATTACAAAAAGGACTCTCTGGGCAGTAGAAAAGTTTCGGGGATTATCTACAGCACTGTCGCGAAACTTATAAATGGATAACAGGTATTGTAACGCCTGTATCCGATTTCCATATTGTTTGACTCTCTCAGTCTGACTCGGGTTCATACGGCAGAAACCTTCGCCAGCGTTGAATGGTAGTTGCTGTCTCTTTTTCTTTACTTTTTGCTCCACACTAAAAGGACCACTTTGCCTCTTCTGGGTTATTGAAATCCTGGCAGGAGAGTTAGTTATAGGGGGCGAAACTCTAATTTTGGGAGATGTGGGGGTGGAAACTGATGAACGGTTTTTTACTCTGAAGTCTGACGTAATTTCTTTTGTAGTTCTTAAATTTTTAATGTTTTCTTTTGCATATTTCCTTCTCTGCGCGTCCAGTGTTTGGCATAGCTGGCCGGGGCCTCACCCTTAGAACTGTTAGTGCCTTTGTCTTTAGGGGCAATCTGGGTCTGAGATTCCACTACCTGGGGCATCCCTCTAACTCTACCCACGACTTGCCATTCCTGTGCATCTTTTGTCTTTTTTCACTGGCTATGTGGGCTCTTTAAGAGACCCAACCGGAGCTTTTTCACCACGGGTGCCAGCCGCAAATAGGCCCACTACAGGCGCTACAGAACAAAAGGATTCAGCTCGAAGGGGATTGGCTTCTGGCGGGACTCCAGAGACCTTCTTCTCTGGGCAGGAAGAGGCGAGGTAACCAATCACACATCCAACAGGTAGTTTTTCTCCCCGTCACGACGACGGGGTATTTTTCCCGCCACTCTCTAAGCAGTTAGGAATGGAGATGAAGGCCTCACGATCGATCGGACCTTCACTCACCCACATCATATTCCAGAGTCACACTTAATATTGGGCCATACAGCTTCAAATATGCCCCTAAGTGCTCACCGAGAATATAGTGAGGAATCTCATGGACTGTGACCTGGGTCCTGCGCCGTCCTAAATATTCTGTGCGATTCTGAACTCCTTCGTGATAAGATAACGAGAAGTCATATCCTCACAGTCCTCGAGCGTGGGTAACAGAATGTCTCACATGAAAAACCCAACACTTTTCACGATCTGTTTAGGTTTAACCCACAAGGAAATCAGTGATTTCATCACTGCCTTTTGTGCTCCGACAAATTTTGCGAGACCGACACTGTTCTTTTAATAATGTACTCTTGTGCGTCAAGGTCTACTAAGAACCCACCATCGGTAATCAAATGAACGTACGTCTTAGCTCGCTTAACGAACTCTGCCACATTGGCTATGCATTTGGTGGGGGGGGACTCCTAACAGAGGGTGATTTTCCAGCCGCTATACCGGTTGGTTCCTTCGACGTGCTTGTACTTTGTTCATTGGTCTTGTCATTCTTTTTTGGTAGTATTCTTATAGGGCCCTCCTTTGGGGGATTTTTCTTTTTCTGGGGACAATAGGATAGCCTTGTTTTTATCAGGGGGATCCTTTTTCGGTGAAAAAGTTTTTTAACGATGGACAGACTCTGTTCAGCCATCTTTGGTGTTTTCTGTTTTCAATGTCAATTCGATGCATGTGTAATGTAGCAAGAACAAAAAATACAAGTATCAAAACAAATTTTCCAAAATGAGATAAAATACAAAAAATGTGAAACAAAGTCTGTAAAAGAAGTAAAAATTAAAACAAGAAAAGTAAACGAAAAGAAAACGAAAAGAGAATTAAATTTAAATATCAAATCAACAAACGCTTCGGAACTAAACACGTATCAAAATGAATCAAAAGTTCCAAAAACTGATCCAAAAGCCTGTTAAAAAGAAAAAGATAAAGATAGAACCAACCCGTCTGTGGTGTCAAAAATTGATAAAATAACCAAACGACACTTCGTGGCTATCTTCTCACGAGCGACCATCTGTCCTTTATCTCACAGATAAGTTCATATATAGGGATATGGCTATGCTAATTATTATTAGATAACCAATCCCACTATAATCATAAAGAATGATTTGGGGTCATGCATTTCTTGGAAGTATTTTCATCGTGATGGATATTTACTGCTGAAAAGTGTTTTCGGCAGTGTTATATTTTGTTTGCTAAATTTTCCCTTCCGAAAAATATCGCCTCAGCAGATTAAACAAACAACAGCAAAGTAATCAACTCTAAACGTAATTCAAGTTGTTAAATGATGACTCGATAATTTCAAACATTGATTCCTAATTTGCGCATAATCGAATTCTGGGATTCCCAACTTGAGAGTGATGT
The DNA here is from genome assembly GCA_037127315.1 of Ascarosepion bandense. Taxonomy (NCBI): domain Eukaryota; kingdom Metazoa; phylum Mollusca; class Cephalopoda; order Sepiida; family Sepiidae; genus Ascarosepion; species Ascarosepion bandense. The sequence continues at coordinate 3,012,428 of JBBBDQ010000484.1, forward strand.
AAAGATCCAAGTGGGTGGCGAGGAAAAATGGTGTTGTGAGGAAACCATTAAGAAAAGGACACGGCATTAGAACCAAGTAATAATATTTATTTTCCTTTTTTTTAACGAAATCTACCTGACAAAATCTGACACTTAAGGAACTTTGCAAACCACAAAATTAACATACGTTAAAATTAACATTTGTTCAAATTAGCGTACGCGTGGTTTCATTTTATTTTGTTATTCGAAGTTAAAAGTCTAGAATTTTGTTATTTACTTGCTGACGTTATCTGGAAAAGAGAGGGCCATACACCGGAAGGAAATGCAGGTTGATAGGTGAAGCGATATAGCCACATGTTCAACTTCTGTTAGGTTAGTTGTGGCGAATTCGCAGTACACGTAATACCAAGAAATAGACACTTCTAAGTAATGTTATGATGATCAAGCTTTTCTCGTTAGCTCAATTACGACTGAGTTCGTTCCTCACAGGGTACCCTATATTTTCGGCTTTATAACACATCTAAACTATGCTTAGTAAATAGTTTTGAGCACTTCGGTTAGTAATAGTTAGCAAGCTTTTCTCGTTAGCTCAGTTAACACTGAATAGTGAGTTCTATCGTCACTGTGTGCTCCATACTGTTGGCTTTGTGCTACATTTAAGCTTCGCTTAAAAAGACACAACAGCTAGAAAAATCTTTCAAATCACTGATCTTATTGAAAAGTCAGTATCATTACAAATGAGCGTTGTTCCTGCCCCATACACCAGAGACTAATCAAGAAGGTTAAATTGTATTTTAATGATGAAAACCAATTGAATAAATAGTATATAAATTTAAAACCGATAAAGGATAACCAAAATGCATCTAAATGCAACTGAGCGGCATTCAGTGAAATTATGGAAATATTAAACAAAACATGCATGCATCATTCACATTGGAAAATTATAGTTTTTAATAACTGGCTGAACGTATCAGATATTTTCTAATTACAATTAACAAGAATTGATTTTTGATTTAAGTAAAAACTACGAAGATATAATCACCAACTGTTTCCATCGACCTAGAAAAAGTGTTGTACTATTCAAAGGACTATTAACGATTTAAAAGCACATATTCCCTAGTCTCGTCAGGAGAGCTTTCTTAAGTTTATCTTACAAATCATTACTATTAATTCTCACTCAGTGCCCAACACTTTATGGTCTTGTGCTGCACTAAACTAAAATAAACTATCCTAAACTTCTTCATATAATTGTCTAGAACGTATACAAATGCGTAGTTTCTGTAGATTCTCCGAGAGTTTTCATCAATCCGGGCTATAGACATAAAACTTTATGTGGTTAAATACTAAATTGGCCCCTTGGGGTGTACCGTGATTGAAAAGAGTTATTCTGTTTGCTCTAAAGGGGTGAATAAGATTTATTGACACAGATGAAATATATTTCCGAAATTATTGTTGCAACGTTTAAAATAATGAAAGCTATTCTCAAGATTCCTCGACTTAATTTTGACCGGCTTGCTTCTAAAAAATAGGGGGAAATTTAGTGGGGAGTAGTTTTGTTATAGAATAGTTTTAGACGTTACTCAAACCGCAAAATTTGTCAGAATCGAAAAAAATTGATTTGTGTGTATCGTTTTAGAAAGGGAGTCTGGTTCATAATAAAAATACAAATTGATCCCTAACTTATCAGTTTTTAGGGGCTTTCGGTTTGATTGTTTTTTCGTTCTTTTGTTTGGTTGGTTGGTTGATTGATTGATTGTTGGTTTGTTTAACCTGAATATCGGCCTTCTTTGGGTCATTTAATGCAGAAAATTAGGGTTTTTTTTAAGTTGTTTGTCTTCATGTTTTTAATTGCTTCCAAGGTTGTTTACTTTCAAACTTTTAATTGCTTTCAAAGTTGTCTTTTATTTGTTTTTTTGTTTTTTGTTTGTTTGTTTTTTGTTTTGTTTTTTTTTGGTCCTTTGTTTTTACAAACGTCAAATTTGAGTCTGTGTTTCGGTTATTGATATCTGTGTATTACTAAGAAATATGATCAAAGATATCAATGGTACACGGTGATCAATGACGTCTAATAAAATACTAATTAATTGTGATCAAGGTAAGCCTTAAGGACAAAAGTCATCAGTTGTGATATGAACTAAAGAGGAATGTATTCTGCCAGATCTTCTTTGTTCAAGACACGCTACGCACGAATGAATATTTCAGGAAAATCTATTACAAGGTGGAAAAATATTTTCACTTAGCGAATCTCGTCCTTTGGGACATCATCGGACTTAATTCTAAAGAAGGAAACGCTTCACACAAAAAACAGTTACCACTTTGTTAAATTTTTCTACAAATTTTCTTGATATATAAAACCTTGTATATCGTTTACCCATGAATATCTACCAAAATATATGGAGAATGTTGGTCAGGTACTTAGTTCCGCAGCTAGCCTACAACCACAGCCGATTATGGTACTGACGAAGATGATGATGAAGATATATATATATCATCAAGTGGACTTGAAATCAATACCCAACAGTGACAGTCTGTTTCATGTTTAAATATACTCTACGGCCAGCAACGTCGTTCAGAATTGCATAAAAATGCTATAGATTTAAGTACCATAACTGAAAACTCATTCGGAGGTACAAACCGGCCCACACAAAAAGTAACGCATTTTTTGTACACTGATGGGCTGTAATAATTTGAATTTTTGTATTCATATATATTAACCAACCAGCGACGTCATATGAGAAATGCAAACGATTCTGAAAATGAGCATCCAAATTTTCAAGTTATGAAATTTTTCCTCTCTTTAAAATGGATATTTAAAAATTGGGAAAATATTTATTAATCAATAAACTTGAAATTAATAAATCTAAATTTTGGAGCCGATTATTTCATTATAAACATGGTTCGCTGACTAGTCTTTCAGTTAATCTTTGACCAGAGTGTTTGTTCGTTTGTTATACAAACGAAACTGAAATACTCACACTTAAATAATTATTCATATTTTTCCCATATTTATTCGAGGATATATATTTTTAAAAAATGCTTAACGATATTGACACATAAAAGAAAAACATGCAGGCTAAGTTTATTTATTAGTGTCAACAGTTTCCCTGACTATTTCAACTATAATTCATACGCATAGATAAAACAACGTAAATACATGCCACATTCATCCGTTCTGATTTTACTATAATAACGCAATTCATTCAGTTCTACTGTAAAAAAAAATACACAAAATATTGTCTATGAAATGGTTCGCAGGAAAACATTGTAATTTATTTCTTTCAATTTGAAAGAAATATAATACTTCAATAATAAAAGATTATTGAACTTAGTAGATCCATGTTTGATGATTCGTTTATTTCTTAGCATATACGCACATAAACTGGTATATATATATATATATATATATATATATATATATATATATATATATATATATATATATCGGTCATTCAGTGAAATGAATTAAAGCGCTCTAGCTATTGGGCGTGTATAATGATATGCGCTAAAAAGTTTGCCTACTTCTACCGAACGCTCATAGCCCAGAGGTTGAGTCGCCGACTGACGCCATTTCGGTTGGGTTTCAATCCTGGGTAAAAAAGCAATCGGAGTCTAACCGTACTGATGAGCTGTGATACGCCAAAACAGATCTGTCTGCGGATGACAATATATATATATATATATATATATATATATATATACACATATATATATATATGTATGTGTGTGTATGTGTATGTATGTAAGTTCGTTTTTATAGAGATAATATTTTTCGTCAGGGGATTGTCTTAAAGTGTCTTTGTCACCATAAATATGCGTCTAATATGATTACGTCTTCTTCTATGTGCCATGTCCCTTCATGACGTAGGCGATCATGGCTTTCCACGTCTCCTTATCTCTGGTGGCCCTTAGCACACTTTCTCCTGTTACCCCGCCTAAACGCCGCTCTGCCATCCACCCTCTCAGGCCCTTCAAATATGTTATCTGCTGCTTTCCTCTGTCTCTCTTTCCCTCTATCTGACTTGTTAGTATCAGACTCTTCAAGCCTTCCTTCGTCATTACACGTCCCAAGAACTTCAGCTGTCTCTTCCTGGTGCTCATTATTCTGTCTCTCTCGCATGTCATGTCTCTTCAGGACATACGTGATCATGACTCTCCACAGATTCTTTTAGCTTTACGTCTATATCACGTTCAAACATCGGGTCCCGTGCGATCACCGACTTTAAGCATTGTCGAGCCTGGTCACTACCTAGATGGATAAACACTTGGGAATACCCTTTGCTATAAGCTTGAATATGAGGTGTGTGTAATGCTTAATGGCTCGGAATCGTTCATCGGACAGCCGGGTTTCAATTCCTGTTTGGGTTCGTTATATTCACTTACGCACAAATACCCTTGGGAAAAGTATGAATCCATTTCTTTCTGCAGATATAGGTTAATTAGTAAGACTTGTATTAGAACCATTATTATCTCAGAAAACATTCTTACAATATAAAAATATTAACCCGTAATGAGTTGATAAGCCGAATAAAATGAATCAGCCAAATAAAATATACAGATTCCTATTATTTATTATCTACAAATTACCATGACTTCATAGGAAAAATAGGGGAATGGTTTTCCTTTGCCTTCTCAATGACTTCTGAATTCAGAGTAGCAATTCTAAGTAGCATAGCTAAAGAGAACAGTCCTCGCATACCAGAGGGTGAGGGGAATAACTTAACTAGTGCAACAGACATATAAACAGGATAATTTTTTAAAAAATAAAATTTATTCGAAAATTTAAAATCAAATATAGTTTAAAAACAAAAATGCCATTAAATTTTGAAACCTCCTCATAACTTATGAAATATTCAATTGTTAATATTTTTAATTTATTCGCTCTAAAATTACAATGATCCAAACTTTCAGCATAAGTTCTACTTCACCGACTGACCTCGGCGTGTCCTACCTAAACAATTATCTATTGTATTTCGTTGAATTATAAAACCAAACCTTTTTCGCTTTATTTAATTGATACTTTTATCAAACGATCTTATCTTGAGATAGTTACTGTCCAATTTTCTTCCCACTTAAAAACATTGTGTACTCTGATCATAAGAACTATTTGGATTTGTTGTCGCATAAAAGTCTATTATCGTCCTTGTTTCTGAAAAGTATATATAATACTTTCTCATGGCTAAATTTGAGATAAGCTCATTTTGCATTAACTGGAACACGGGCCATAACTAAATAAGATAAGCTATTTTATCGATATTTTCTCAAAAGATTTTAAATTCTTCTTTGCGGGGGTGATTGTCTTATTATAGAGTGTAACATGTCGCATGACTAACTGTGGGAATGTATCTCACGCATGCGTACGAATATATCTAGCCTAAATTTTCTTTTATCTATTTTTGATCTTGTATACAAACGTTAAGAAGTTCTATATGAATTTGTAGCTTAATCTATTTGTGCTTGGGTCTATGTGAGCACATCCAAAGTACATGTTTGTAAATTTGTATGAGATACTTGACTATGGTATATATATATATGCTTTTCTCTTTCCTTCTATGTCCTATGAGTGCCAAATTTTATAAGCCCTCTTTCCTCATAATATACCCTAAAATGTTAGCTATCTCTTTCTGGTTCTAAGTATAAGTGTCCTTTTTACTTCCATTTTCTCTAAAACTTCTCCGTTGCTCACATGTTCAGTCCATGGCATTCCGAGCATCATTCTGTAGAATTACATTCATATTGCCTGAAATCTCTTCTAAATCAGTGATGAGATTGCCCAGAATTCACTGACATTTAGGAGCACAAATACTACATAACACTCCATTACACTTTTTCTTTGTTTCTGACGAAATTTTCCTGTTTCTTAATACTTCGTTTTGATTTTGGAAGGCACTTTTTGCTAATCCAACACGTGTTTGGATTGTCATGTCGCATTTCCATTTTCTGTTCACACAAATTCCTGGATATTTAATTTTTTTACTTGCTTGATTTTGGTGTCTCCAATTTGTTTGGTTTGGTTCATTTTGCTTGGCGGCATATCAACACCTTTATGATTTATTTAATGCCAAAATCTAAATATTTTGAACGCAATTGCCTTTAACTACAGATAAAATTCATTGCTAGTCATTTTTTTACATGTATAGTTGGTCATTTTACAATAACTAAGTTTTGTTGGGAATTTTACTATAAAAATGCATACTTTTATAGTGTTTTGTTTTTGTTTGGAGATTCACTATTTTTCCAAAGCCGGGAACCTAACTGGTGCTATCCTCCGGAACAGGGTAGATCAGGAAATAGTAACTAAGAGGAGGTTCCACACTTCTCAAAACCTTTAATCTTCTAATCAGATGCCATGCTGCCGAATGTAGTTTATCGTCATACCCAGTTCTTACAATTGATGGTACAGTTGATTTGATTATATCGATATCTTGTGTAGTTTGCTTGTGTCATATTAAGAAGTGATGAGAAAAAAAGGTGCTCACGGTGTGCCACGAAGTCTCCAAACAGCCCTTCTCAAGTTTGAATTCAGTGTCTTCCTTCTCTTAGTTTGGCTTTCCTTCGAAGCACAGTCTGTCCTCCTATTTAAATCATAGATGGAGTGAGATGGATTCATACATTTTCCAGGTGCACTGAGTAATATGTATGTGTGTCTTGACTATGGTGTGTGTGTGTGTGTGTGTGTGTGTGTGTGTGTGTGTGTGTGTGTCTATGTGTGCATGTTTGTGTGTGTACGTGCGTGTGTATGTGCGTGTATTTAATTTATTTGCTTGAACATTATTTTTAATCGATGCTCGTACTTGTTTTTAATTATACAGTATATATACATATATATATATTTCTACTGGCCTGATTATAGATGAGAAATTTTGTTACTAAAATGTGTGTCATTCAGCAGGATTCGAACCTGCGACACCTAATAACATAGCGGAAGCCACCAATTGATCTATGTCGTTAGGGATCGCAGGTTCGAATCATGCTGAATGACACACATTTCCGTAACAAAATTTCTCATAAACAAACAGGCCGGTAGAAATATGTATTTATGTATGTGTGTGTGTGTGTGTTGTTTAATTAAAAACAGTATATCTACTCAAATACGAATAACGATTAAAAATAATGTTCAAGTAAATATGTCGGTTGTAAAAATTTCCTTAATCTCCGGAACTTTCCGTGTGTGTGTGTGTGTGTGTGTGTGTGTGTGTGTGTGTGTGTGTGTGTGTGTGTGTGTGTGTGTGTGTGTGCTTTCTCTCTGTCCCTCTTGCCTACAAAATATCCTATGAGTGCCAAATTTTCTTCTCTTATAAATATAGGAAATCACTGAAGCAATACCGGATAAAACTTAGTTTCAGTTTTAAGTTTATATTTCTCTTTAAATTAACACTTAAATTAGCATAGCTCGCTAAGAAAAAAAAAGGAATTATTTTTATGTAAGTGAATGAAAATTCGGAAAAAAAATTAATAAACTCAATTATCATATAAATATGATGCGCCTATATTTGGTAATAGTATTGGAATTTCCACAATTTTTGCTCTGGCAAACGTTTTTCGCTGATATGAAGGGGAAAGATTATATTGAATTAACTGCTACGAAAGTTAATCGTCTGTGCCGTTCCAAACATTTCACTCGAATCTACATTACATATTTACAAGTGTAACATTTGTCCGCACTTCGAATATTGCTGCCACATATGTTCTGGTACTTTTAATATATATTTAGAAATCTTTAATAAAATCCAAAGAAGAATCTGCAATGCCATTTCAGAAAAGAAAGAATAATATTGCACATACTGTTTTGAATTTTATCAAAATTCTCTAAATATAAAGCAGGAATTCCAGACCAAATGTGGCAGTAATATTCAAAGCAAGGATGAATGGTAGACATAAATATGTAAGATAGATTCCCACGAGAAAAATTGTCAAGTTCGTCACAGGGAACTAACACTTCTAGCACCAGACGTAGCAATTGATTCAATATAATTTTGCATTTCATGTCAGCGGAAAGCGTTACTCCAAGAAGGTGCAATGAGTCACTCTCCTGGAATTTAGTATCAGGCCATTAAAAGAGAGAAGTTTCATTTTAATGGCGTTAAAATTAACAAGATATTCCTTGCTCTATTTAACAGCGGAAACAGAGGGTTTTTTTAGAACAGCTGCCAATAAGTTTAAAACTTACTATTAAGACAGGAACTTGATTGCTATGTGATGTCAGTTCTTCAATATTCGAGTGAATGCTGGAAAATCTCAGAAGATGAAGGAAAAACTTGAAACAATTGAAATGAGGTTCTACAAAAGGATACTACAGATATCATGGCTCGACCACGTGAGCAATTATGAGGTTTTAGAAAGGATGGAAACGAAAGGGAAACTAATACTGAAAATCAGAAAAGAACAGTCAAAATTCCTGGGACAGGCAATGAGGAAGGAGAATCTGATACTCAAGGGCCTGATAGATGGCAAGCGAGACAGGGGAAAGCAGCGTGTACCATACTTGTCGGGCCTGAGCAGGGGGATGGCAGAGCGGGGGTTGCGTAGTGTAACAGGAAAAAACGTGCTAAGAGCGGAAGATAGGGAGACGTGGAAAGCCATGATCGCTTACGTCCTCAGAGAATAGTGTTAATAACTGATGCCATCAGGAAGGTTGTCGATAAAATTAGGTACTACATGAGTCGAAGGATATAGCCTTGGTGGATGCCTGTATTAATGCAAAAAGATCTAGAAGAGTGATAATAAAGTTAGCACCAAAAGAAATGGCAACAACAGACTGAATAAGGAATATACAAAACAGATTTTACAAAATGCCTAGCGGCGAAACATATAGAACCCTCAAACAAGACTATATGAGCATCGCAGAGATGTGTTGCCTAAAACACAGCTTAAACACACTAGTCGTTCTCGTAATACATCTGACCACGATTTCAATCAATAAGTGCCAGTCTGAACAGCAGAGAAAAGAATTCACTGAGAAGTAAATTTAACACCCCCCACTCACTTGATCTATAAAAAATATCCCAACACTTTTCTTTACACATTCCGACCTGAAGACAACAAACCTAACAGACGTTAGCGAAACGCGTTGTTAAAACGGCTTTTTCTTTTTGTCCCATTATCTCCATTTTTACACTATGTACATTGTTCGGACTAATGTCCTCATCTTTACTGTCACATTCACGATGTTTCGGCAGTTGTATGCTCCAACCTTTTTCAGGTCATATTTGTTGGAATTTCGAACTGAAACCTTTATTTAGTTGACCGGAGGTAAATCATCCTAATTCCACGTACCATGCCTCTGGATATCTCAGTTTTAAGTAATTAACTTTGATAACGCTTCAAGTTTTTGTTCTCTTCGCTGAGACCAGGGATAGAAATCACCAATCTTTGAGTCAAAATACTTCTTTAGATCAATCAACCATCGTTTTTATACACTGGGCTATGTGTCCCCAAGAACAGATATTTTGTTTCGAATACATTTTGTTTGTATAGCCTACTAAGACACACACACACACACACACACACACACACACACACACACACACACACCTCTTAACCGAAACGAAAAATGAGAGTCAGCAGTGGATGGTGTCCTTTGTCTTACACTTATGCATGGAAATTGTGTCCTGCATGCACTTGTGTTGAACTATTAGCCATCCAGCCACCGACCAACCTGCACTAAGATTTGTTTAAAGTAGTCAGTTGCTTGTGCGCCACAAAGCACACTCTCTCTTCATCAAAACAACAGAGCCCATACTAGTGCACTGTGTGTCATGTGTAAGGTGCTTGTCATGATTGCTTGTCATATTATGACATGCGCGGCTGGGTTGACATAAGAGTAACTTCTATTTTTAGAAAATACTTAGCATTCTGCTGAACAGTGTCATATTGATAGCTTTGAAATATCATTTAATCAATAGGGATTCTCTAATAATAAGATGTCGACTGTGGTAAATTTTCGTTTTAGGTCCCGAAGGCTTCTATCCCTTCAATTTTTTCCAAAATAGCCTTAATTCCTTGCAAATGTATATACTGAATTCAAATCAACAATTAGTTATTTAAGAAACCTACACACACATATATATATATATATATATATATATATATGTGCTTCTGTGTGTTTGTGTGTGTGTGCGTGTGATGGAATGTATGTTAAATTCTTAAACTAGAAGCTCCAAAGGCCTTTATCTTTTAGCTGTCATATTCTTGTCTGCAAAATCTGCAATATTTAAATGGTAAAAATGATTACTAAGTAAATTATTAATATTTCGCTACCGCTTAATTTATTACAAATATATATGTATCGAATGGGTGTGCGGATAGTTCAACGTTTGTTAATACACAAAGTAAAATCAGTAACCCGAGTTCAAACTCAAGCTTATTCTGTTGCATTCCCTGTCGTATTTATACCCGTAGGAAAATCACGAATCCATCAATTTTCTTTCCAGTTATGTGTTAAGAGCAGAGAAGGCATCAGTTAGCAGCTATGCTAGAAGATGGACAAATCTGAATTCAAACCCATGAAGAAACCAACAGAAAAATTCCTCGCTTCACAGATAAAGAAAAAGAATCTGTGAAGAGCCGTACTCGCCTACCTTCTGAAAGGACATGGCATTAAAATAGTGCTTCAAACAGTTACTGAGTTGATTTCATTGAAACTCTTGCCCAAGTCGTTTGGACTACTATAGATAGTTTTTGTTTTTGCCTAGAATGTTGCTAATGTAGCACAGAGTTAACTTTGAACACGCTGCGTCATTGATGTTTTGGCAGACGTACTTATTAACTAGAAGAGTCGCTATTGGAAACCATTGAAATAACTTGTTTATTGAAATGTCTCACGCTCTGTTTTAGCTAATTTTAAATAATGGTCGTATTTTCTTATATTTTACATGGCATATGACAATCTGTCATGTTTTTGAAAAAAGCAAAGTAAAATAGACAGGCCAAATTGCATGTTACTATGGTGACATACAATTTGGCCTGTCTATTAACTGTGTCAAACGGATGTTTAAATAATAATAATAATAATAATAATAATAATAATAATAATAATTTATAAGATTTTTTTAAAATAATGTTTTCAAAAATAATTTAATTCATATCTGAATAAGTCCTGAAAGTTTTTTTAAAATCCGACAATTATTTGATTTTTGCAAGAATTTCCAAATTAATGTGTTTGTTTCCGGAAAAAAACTGAGTAAACTATCGTAACGATTTGGCTACCCGCTAAATGAATTCAAAACAAGACCTTTTACCAAAGTTTCGAACATGTTAAAGGAGATTTTAAAAAATTTAAAATAATTTAAAATACTTTGATCTTTCCTCTTAATAATGATATAAACATTTTGATGGAAAAAGATCATTTGTATTAAGTGTAGGTTTCTTTTATTCATACTATGCAGGTTTTTCTACGATTTAGTAGAAATACCTGAGTTTAAGCAGCAAATCTAAGTGATAGAATTTTGTACCGATTTATTTCTAGTAATAATAGTAAATGATTGCAGTTCAATGCGTTTAAAAACAAACACATAGTAACAAAGTGCTCCATATTTTTAAAAAATGGAGTAACTTTTTTATGAACTTTTTATGGTAGTTAGACATTATGAATTTAAGTGCAATACTAGATTGGCGGCAAAGTCTCATCATTTTGCACTTAAAATGACTAGATGTGACCGTAAGTTTTATGTTAACGGTTCCTTCTATCGCACTCCTCGCTCGTGGAACTCTCTTCCGGCTTCTTGCCTTCCAGTAAACTTGAATTTTTAAAAAATTGAATGTCAATCGTTATCTTCTAACCTCTTAATTCTGTTTCTTTTTAATGGTTAGATAAAGAACAATTCAGAAAGCGTGTTTGTTCAACTTAAACTTTTACTGATAAATAACATTTACCTGTCACTGACGAACGGTGTATCTACAAGCCCCGAAGTCGACGAGATAATTTTTAAAAACTTTTCTTTCTCTATTAAATATATATTATTGACCCCCGCCTACTGAATTCACACATTTTTTCAAGAAATGCGAATATTTGCAAGTATTGAGTGAATTTACCATAAATAGTTGATTCCGTATTTATTAAGTTTCAGTTTATTATATGCATAGTTACAGATTTTTCTAAAACTTAGTGAAGTCCAAAATTATTCGCCCCCTCATGGAAATTATGAAATAATTTTGCTCTATGGCAATTGTAAAGTTTGTCTTAATTTCACATTTAATACAATCTCCCTTTGAAAATGAAATATTACTGACTTGATCTATAAAATTCTCAAAGGTAATGTTGACAATATGTGAGTGCCACATAGCGCGATCACTTATTCATTCTGTAACCATGGCGAAGATGACTGAACTTGATAAGAAGCTCTAAATGAAGATAATTAATGAATCCAAATAAAGTGATAAATATAAGACACTTTTCAAGCGTTTAAATGCCCTTAGAGCGACAATTCTTGGTACAACGAGACTCATTGTTTTGAATATAAATTAAGAACTGGCAGAAAACGGTTAATTTCTCAGAGAATAGAAAGGGATTTCTCGAAGAATCCTCACTTAACGACAAAGGATATCGTCAATGATGTAAAGAAATTAGGGTTGAATGTATCGACAAAGAAGAGTCACTAGATGTTTCCAATGAGCAGGAATCCAGCTTGCTATCCAATAAAAATTTCCTTGCTTAAAGCTAAAAACCTAAAATACAAAATTTGCTTATGCTAGAAGCCATCTAGAACATGGGATTAAATATTAGAACTCTTGATTTTTACCATATAAAAACAAATTTGAATTATTCGGTCATATGAACTCCCCTTATATATGGAGGAAGATGAATGAAGCTCACAAAACAAAAATTACCCTCCATTCAACTAAGCATGGTGGTTGAAGCATTCTGCTCTGGAGAATTTTTACGACTTCTACACCAGGAGAACTAGTGAGAGTACAGAGTATCATGGATAAAGGGCAGTATTTGACTATTCTTATCAATAATACATAACAGAATGCATGGGGTGTCAATGGTCGTTCTAACATGACAATGACCCAAAACAGAGGCACAAATTGTTACAATATACTTAGATGTTAGCCACATTGCGTACTGCGCATAAAGACCTGACCTGACCTGACCTCATTGAAAATTTATGAGCATATTTGAAGAAAAAGAGAAACATGTCTTTTAAATTTGGAGGAACTAGAAATTATTGCCAAGCAAGAATGGAGCAAATACCTATCAGTTTGTGTAATGATCTTTAAGGAACTATCAAAAATGATTAAATGCAACAATGAAGAATAACGGTTACACAATTGATTATTCAAGCAAGGGGGTTAATAATTTCGTTCTATGTTAAATGTTTTCTGGTGTGTTTTTATTTTTACCGTGTGACATAAAAATTAAAATGTTATTTTGGACATCACTGCACTTTCTTTCAAATTCATTGTTTCATCATTTGGAATAAAAAGCATTGAAGTTTCCATGAAAAATTGAGGTCTTACAGCTTTATTTCTAACTAAAGAAGTGTGGTAAATAATTCTGTTCACAACTGTATGCAAGTTAGTATATATCTAGTCATATATATGGAAGTTGTGACCAACTCATAAATGCTATTGTACTTTTATTGCCAAGCAATATATTACAAGTGAGTTCGATCCTCAATGAGTGCACCACAATTTAACTTTGTGCAAAATTTGGGTCCATCTAACAAATATCAACTCAGAAGTCTTTATAATCATTCTGAGTATATGCAAAGTCATTTTAGTAACAAATTTTAAAAGTGTTATTGATCAGTAACGCGTTCATTTGGTTGAAATAAAATATTCTTCATTTTATTATAGAAAGGAAGAAAATATTCGTCCCTGCTTTGAATACTGCTGACCATCGGGTCTGTTGATTTTGCTATGTATTATTGATAAAACCCAAAGAAGAATCAGAAATGTTATTGGTCCTGATCTGGTATCTCGGCTTCAGTAACTTTCCCACCGTTGTAACGTAGCTTCCTTCTGACTTTTCTCGAAATATTTTGATGGTAATTATTCCGATGAAATTTCCGCTATGATTTTATGAATTCAAGCGCGGCACTAGATTAGATATGCGTTGTGGTGCAGTGGATATCGGCTCGGAACGAGTAATCGGGGAGCCGAGTTCGGATTCTGGTTGAATTCCTTGCATTCACTTATGCACAAATACCCTTGGGAAAGGTATTAATCCGTTTCTCCTCTCCAGTTATGGGTTAAATAACAGGACAGGTTGGGTTCTATATCCTTGGCTGGCAACTAGTTTACAGCAGAAATTAATGGCAACCTACTGCGGGATAATCATCTGCCCAGTCAGTAATGTCTCTTTCGAGACATGATCACCCAAGCGTGTATCACGTATGGCGCTTAACTGACTGACTAGATTGTTGGCAAAGTATCATCATTTTGCACTTGAAATGACTAGATGTGACCGTAAGTTCTATGTTAACGGTTCTTTCTATCGCACTTCTCGCTCGCAGAACTCTCTTCCGGTTTCTTGCATTCCAGTCAACTTACATCTTTAAAAATGTGCATGTAATGTAATTGAATCTTTTATCTTCTTAATTCCGTTTCTTTATTCGCATCCAGTAATCCTTTGCGTTTTAGTAGCGTCATTGCCTTGCTTGGGGTGAAATGATTTAGAAAACGTTTAACCTGTATAGAATTTAAAATAGATTCCGAATTTTTATATTTTGATAAATTATTCACCATTCAAGTTCGAGTTAGGTTAAGCCGATCAATTAAACGGCATGAAATATATAAAATCTTAAATTGTACAATTCTATTACTCTTCAACCAACAAGTCAGGAGAAAATAACCACCAAACCATTTATCAGAGAAGCAACAGTGTTTTAATGTCACCTACACTTATAATTAAAACTTTTCTGTTGGTCATAATTCTTATAAAAGTATCTTATTGCCTTCATCATTCCTTAATAGTCAACGTGTACCGACTTAAATGGATTGGGAGCCACTTGTTAACAGCCCAGACCGTTTATAAATTTCGTGTTTCTATAACAAAGGGTTTTGTTTGACAGGAGTTAAGTGAATATTAGAACATTACAAGTCCATTTTGACAGACGTTGTCTTTTCTATGACGGCCCGCACTCAAAATTCACGTGATACCAACATTACAATAGAATGAGTCATGCGTCTACATTAAACCATTATGACACTTCCGGTTGTTATATGATAAGTTTTGATGGTAGATTTCTCTAAGTGGAAATCACCTGAATAGATACTGTTATTCAAAGGAGAGTTTACATGTTGTTTTTTTTCGTTTTTCACGAAACAAAGTAAATGTATGACTGATTATGGTATTGCATAACTGTGCTAAAATCTACAAAAGACTCAATTCAGTAAAAACATTTACATATTTACTGAAATATCTTTCCTGTATTATTCCTACTTTTAGAAATATTTAGTACGCTTATATTGTGGTGCAGTGAATAACGGCTCGGAACGAGGAAATGGAGAGCTGAGTTCAAATTACGGTTGAATTTGTTGTATTCACCTACGCACAAATGGGAAAAGTATTAACCCGTCACTTCTTCCACTTATGGGCTAAATAGCAAGACAGATTGGTCTCTATAACGTTGGTTGTCAACCAGTCTACAGCAGAAAGCAATGGCAACCTACTACGGGAAAATCTTCTATGTAGTCAGTGATGTCTCTTTCGAGACATGATCGCCCAAGTATGTATCACGTATGGCAATTAACTGACTGACTGATATATTTGTAATTTCTGCGGTATTTAAATAGTCGAACACTAAAAAAAGTGCCTGTCCTATCATGATAGTTCGCAAGATCATTATTTATGGAGCAAATTCCAACCTTGTATGGACGTCAGTTGCGTAGTCACATTCAGGAATTAATTCTGTTAAGGCTTCTTTAAAATACAAAATTGTTGCACAATTTAAAAATTTATTTCTATTTATCCTTGTGACAAACAATTCTTAGTTTATTTACCCTGCGAAGGTATAACTTCGTAGCGTAACGTTGAAAAAGCATTTTCACGTAACTTTGGTATTTAATCTCCTTTATTAAGCCACTATTCAGCTGTGACTATTAATTAGATTATATCAAACAGTATGAAATGAAAATGTCGCATCAAAATTTAATTGATGACTATATGTCTTCTTCATAGGTTTAGAAAAAAAAGTTGCAATTTTATTTTCAGCACAATTTCCTATTTATCTGTCTATCTCAGTCTATTCATATATATTTGTCTGTCTCAGTCTATTCATATATATCTGTCTATCTCAGTCTGTTCAATTCTATCTATCTATCTATCTATCTATCTATCTATCTATCTCAGTCTGTTCAATTCTATCTATCTATCTATCTCAGTCTGTTCAGTTCTATCTATCTATCTATCTATCTATCTATCTATCTCAGTCTGTTCAATTCTATCTATCTATCTATCTATCTATCTATCTATCTATCTATCTATCTATCTATCTCAGTCTGTTCAAATCTATCTATCTATCTATCTATCTATCTATCTATCTATCTATCTCAGTCTGTTCAATTCTATCTATCTATCTATATATATATATATATATATATATATATATATATACATATATATGTGTGTGTAGTTAGTTTCTTTGCGGCTTTTTTCTCTTTGGTTTTTGCAATTTTTAAATTCCTTGATTGGCAAATAGCGTGGGTATCCATAAATCAAAATTTCATTATATTTTTGCATGAAATATGAATGCCTTTCATCAGTTCACTGGAAACATGACTATGCAAGTAAAAAGTTTTAATAAATGATTCAAATACAAAATTTTAAAGATTTACAATCAATTTTATTTTAAATTAAGAACCTCCATCTTATTTTTAAAGAAACCTATATAGTTGTGAAATTCAAGGTTAATTTTATTTTTCAATACGTTAATAAAAAAGTCCCTTAATGAATATTTATTCTTTGTGTCAGTTAAGTTCATTGGTTGACTAATCGTAATGGATTTATTAGCCGCTTCCCTATGAGGAAATTTTCGGCATCCATGACAGTGCAGCCAGTGTTAATTTCGGTTGAATTTTAAAAAAACATTTTTTCGGGAAAATAGGTTTCTAGAAATTACATTTCTCAATATTGATGGCGGCTTTCTAACTTTTTCTTTGAAGTAGTGTAAAACGTGAGTATCTTGATTATGTCATTACTTTGAGTTACGTGTGCTATCCATTTTAATTGTTGCTGTTGAAAATATATAAGTGATATGGTTCCATTATTTGGTAGAGCTCCTTGTATTTGTGCAGCTTTATTCCACTAGGTTCGAAGAAGAATGGCCCGCGTTACACACGCCTTATTTGCTCAAAAACATTTTTAATCATAGATCTGCGAAAGCAGTTGTAAACAGATGACTGTTGATATTTCTGACGGCTTTGGCATCACGCATGACATCTACTTGAAAGTCTCAATATAACAAGACTATTTAAGAACATGATTTGTGTTTAATAGTTTAATTTTGTAGTAATTTCTGGTGTTGGGCGAAACTACTTCAAGCACAGCCTATTCTACGTTCAATTTCTTCGTCACCTATTATAAAATTGTTATAACTGGTCTTTAAACACAGGTATTTTAAATGTTATCCTTCCTGTCAAATCGTAAAATAATGGTCGTTCTAAAAAGCACATACTTCAAAATCCTTTCATGAGAACACGTGTATCCCTCAAGGCTCTATCCGAGGACCTACGCTCTTTTTGATATTTATCAATGATTTTCCTGATCAAATCGGTTCCAAAGTTAGCATCCATGCAGATGACACCACCATCTATTTCGTCTCAATCTACCAGGGATGACAAAGTAGATCTTGATTCTGCTTTTGGAAAGGACCACCACTCTGTCCTGGATATGGGTAAGAAATACCTCGTAAATCAAAAGTATTAGTAGTAGTGTTGGTAGTAGTAGTAGCTGTTGTTATTATTGATGAAACTTAGTTTGTGCAAAATTTTGCACTTAAGCTGTCTTAGTCCGACAAACACCTAAAAGAATGCTTAATTTTAAATAATTTTCTAAGGACATGATTGAACACCAATGATAAAATTAATCAATATATATTAATATAACAACATCCTTCAGTGCAATGCCCATTCGTATCAACAGCCTTCTGGATAATAGTTCTCTCCCGTAGAATTATCCGTAGTTGCCTACATCTATGTTACATTGTAACTGCATTCCATATCTAAACATCTCTGCACAGTTTCATATGGCTGGGTTTTGAATTCAGAACTATCATTCTCTTAGACTGGTTCACAAGAAACCAATCTGCCCTGCTATTTATTTCGTAAATGGTTAGCAACTTTTTGGTTGTGAGAAAAATGGTTGTAAATTGGAAAAAATTAATCACCCAAAAAGCCATGTTTTTGAACTCTCAAGACTTGAATATGAGATTTTGATAACTGTAGTCCCAGATATGACAGCCATATTCCAAATAACGTGTCTGAAGCATAAGGCTGAAACTCGGTGTTAGAGTAAGTAATGTATTCATATATGCAAATGCTTATATGTATACACGTACCTTTCAACTACCGATAGAAAGCATCAACCTGAGTTTAAGCGCGACTTGTACATTTCTTTGTAAGTAGATATTTTAAACAATAAAACATAATTATGTGATAAAATCTTTTATAAATGACTAGAAAGTAGCGATATTTGCAAGAGTGTATTCACCGACGACACACAAACCCAATCGCTGCCGACATGATGCCGGTTGATATGTTACAACACTCGCCCGGATTTTTGTTTGTGTGGGAGATGAATAGCGCTATGTATGTCCAGAATATTACTCAATAGGTTCTGCGCTGTTGTTACTACAAAGGGAAGGCGACGTGCTGTTCTAGCAGGATAATGCCTGTCACATGATACCCGTGCTACACAAAATGATCGGCAAAATGTTCATCAATTTCATTAGACAGCACGATCACCAAATATAATTCCTTCATTAGCATGTGTAAGAGGTTGGATGTGCGTTGTGGTGCAGTGGATATCGGCTTCGAACGAGAAATCGAGGAGCCGAGTTCGGATTCCAGTTGAATTCCTTGCATTCACTTACGCACAAATACCCTTGAGAAAGGTATTAATCAGTCTCTTTCCTCCAGTTATAGGTTAAATAATAGGTCAGACTGGGTTCTATCGCCTTGGCTGGCAATCAGTCTACCGCAGAAAGCAATGGCAACCTACTGCGAGAATCTTCTGCCCAGTCAGTCACGTCTCTTTCAAGACATGATCACCCAAGCGTGTATCATGTATGACACTTAAATGACTGGCTGAAGAGGTATGAAATACTGTAACACAGTTTTTTTAATTTTTTTCTTTTTATTTAATCATTTCATCCCAAGCAAGACGGGACCGCTACCAGTACGCAGGGAATTAAATTGAGAAAAAAGATTGGGTACAGAGAGGTGTTGAAGAAAGGATAAATAAAAAATGAATGGTTTTCAAGAAGATAGATGACAATTGACTTTGCAAATTTTTGGAGATTGTAGCTATCAGGGAAGCACGTATACAGGCAGGAACTGCGAGAAAAGAAACGGTTACTATACGTCATGCGTGCTATTGTACGCATGCAAGCGTTAAATCCTAAGGAGGTTAAACAGGGTACTAAGGGGTCTGAGAATTGTTGATACACTTCTTCTTTTCACGTATTGATCAGTATATACGATCATTGGCTGAAATCCAGTAATCTTCACTTTCTTTTATACGCCAACTCTTTGATGGAGATAGGTGAATATGACTCTCCAGGATTTCTTGTCTTTTGTTTCTATAAGCAATGTTTACCTTGTTTGTCTGTGTTATAACATCCATTCTCACATACTAAGTAGATTACTAGCTGTTAACACTGCTTCTCTTGCCTTTAATCTTTTATTTGAGATTTAAATTCTCTAAGCCTTCTTGTCTCATATGCGTCCTAGAAATTTCATCTTGTCTCTTTTTGACTGAAAGTATGTTTCTTTGTTTTTGTTGTTTTTTGGGTTTTTTCCTTAGATTTCCTTGTTGTTCACATGTCCTGTCTATGATATTCTCAGCAGTTGTCGGTAGAACTACATGTCTGTCGTTTCAACTCTCTTCTTCATCCATAAGAAAATTGATCCGCATTCACTCACATATAGGAAATTACATATTATATAGCAGTTTAGTACTCTTTTTATTTCATTTTAGTTTAGTTTATAACTATATTTTCCTGTTTTATTACTTTGCTTAGTCTCCAGAAGACATTTTTTATTATTCCTATGAGAGTTCGTATTTTTGTGTCACATTTCCGTCTAAACTACCCAGATAGTTGAAGTTTTGCACAATAAGTAGCTTACACTTTGGATTGTCTCTTACTTACGACCATGCATTCTGACTTTTTTATTGTTAACAGTCCTTTCTTCTCGCTTTTCATTACTACTGTCTCAAAACGTCCTTTAAAAATTCAATTTCTGTGTCTGCCATCAACATAACGTCATTCTGAAACACATATTCAGGGCGTTGTAATTTCATTTTTCTTCAGTGTATTTGAAAATAGGTATATGCATAAAATAGATAAAAGCATAAAGTAATACGCTGGTGGTGTTATATAAGTAATGTTGCTTTTGATTCCTCTTTCCTCATTAAAAAGCTTTTTTAATCAAGTTAAAAACTGAATTCTTATAAAATCCTACAACGAGTCATTGCATAAAATTTACCACTCAGAGTTAAGCATACCATGTTAATAATTGATTTGACAATTATTTCAGATTTTGGACTCAGAGGTAGAAGAATAAAATTCTATGGATTCGAATTCAATCGTTTATTTTGTAACCTTAAAAGTATATTTTGAAAAACTAATATTTTTCGCAACTTTACTTAATGAAAAATCGATTTAAGCCAGGCATCTGTACTGCTGTGTGATATCAGTCCTTCTGTATGGCAGCGAATGCTGGACGATCTCTTCAAAGATGAAGGAAAGGTTCCAGGCAGCAGAAATTTGGTTCTACAGAATAATGCTGAGAATATCATGGGCCGAGCACGTGAGCAATGACGAGGTGTTGGTGAGGGACAGATAGAAGGGAAGAAAGACGGGGAAAGCAATGCGAAACGTATTTGATAGGTATGAGCAGATGGATGGCGTAGCGGGGTTTGGGAGAGATACCAGGAGGAAAGATATTAAGAGTGACAAGAGACAGGAACAAATGGAAGCCCATGACCGCCTACGTCCTGAAGGGACACGGCACGTATAGAAGATGATCTAGATTATAAACCTTTAAAGTATTTCAAATCATAAAGCCTAAGTTTACATAAAAGTCTTCGATTTCACACACGTTTTCGCATTTTTAGCTTACAGCCATATCACTATGAAACAACGGTTCCCGTACTATCAACGAAGTTAAGCAGCGTCGAGTCTGGTCAGTACCTAGATGGGTGACCACTCGGGAATACCAGGCTTAGATGTAAAAAGGGCATAATGGTCTTACGGCCACATCATGTCGAAACATCAGTTCCCGTATGATCACCAAAGTTAAGTAATATCATGCCTCGTAAGTACCTAGATTGTTGACCATTTGCGAATACCAGGCTTAGAAATATATTCTATCTATTATGATAAAACCTTTATGTATTTATTTCCACTAGCGTGAAAGAATATATATATATACTATTCTTTCACGCTCATATCGTTTCACACAATAGCGGAGCAGCGGCAACTTAGTTCATTCTCTTTACTACCAGTCATGAAAGCTCTTGCTGAGTGTTAGCTCTTTAACAGTGCCTTAGTATTTCTTTTTTACGATGATTATGTCGTCGAGTAGTGAAGAATATATATATATATATATATATATATATATATATATATACACGCACAGAACATAATATATATCAATTTCAAAGCCTCTAAAACAAAGCTGTTATCAACTAACCACCATAGACAATCGCATCTGCTTCCCATTAGCATGGGACAGGCTAGCCTCCCAGAGAGTAAAATACTACGCCTTCTTGGCCTTACACTTTCGGCGGACCTCAAATGGAATGACCATATCGAATCCATTGCCAAATCTGCTGCTATGAAAGTCGGTTCTCTGTGCAGGGCCCGAAAGTTTTTCCCACCTGAATCTATTCTGCACATATACAAATCTACCATCCGCCCGTGTATTGAATATTGCTGCCATATCTGGTCGGGTGCCCCTGCTGCTCTCCTTGGGCTTCTTGACAAAATACAAAGGAGGATCTGTAACGTGGTTGATACTGACTTGGCAGACCGGCTGCAGCCGCTCTCTCACCGGCGTGATGTGGCTTCCCTGTGACTCTTCTACAAGTACTTTCATGGCTTCTGCTCCGATGAGCTTAGATCACTGGTGCCGCCTAAGCACGAATTTACACGAGATACTAGATTGGCAACTAGGTCCCACCCTTTTACAGTTAAACAAATAAGATGTAACCGTAAATTCTACTCCAACAGCTTCTTTTCTCGCGCTTCCCGCCTGTGGAACTCCCTTCCACAAGTATGCTTTCCCGACAGCTACAATCTCCAGGTGTTTAAATGTAGGGTCAATAGACACCTCCTATCACACTAACTCCCAATTATTCTCAGAACACTCTCATCTACCCAACCCTCATTCTCGGTATCCTTACCCGCCTATCACCCACCCTCTGATATTTCCTATATTTAATCATCCTTTCTCCACTCTATGTAGCCCCCTGCGCAGTAGTGGCAGTGACATGCCTTGCTCGAGGTGGAACGCTTATAAAATATATATATATATATATATATATATATATATATATATTATTATTATTATTATTATTATTATTATTATTATTTCCTTTTCGTTACACTCAGGGGTTTATATTATTTTGTTTTTTATGTATTGATCTAAAAAACTCAATAGTAGGTACATCAATATTTGTGTTGTCGTCATTTTTGGCCGACTTGTATGGCATAATGGGCTTACGCAACATCACGTTGAACATTAACGTCGAGCCTGGTAAGTACCTAGATGGATGACCACTTTGAAATACCAGGCACTGTAAGTTTAGATGTACATGTGGCATAATGGTATTGAAACAACGGTTCTCGTACGATCAACGAAGTTAAGCAGCATCGAGCCTCGTCGGTATCTAGATAGGTGACGGCTTAGGAATTCCAGGTGTTGTAAGCTTGGATGTGCAGGTAGTGTAATGAATATATGGCTCAAAATCGTTAATCTGGGAGCCGAATTGCAGTTCCAGTCGGCATCTTTATATTCTCTTCTGCGTAAAGACTTTTAGTAAAGGCTGCTTGTCTTCCACTGCCCTAGAATTTAATCAGTAAGCCTAGTATCATTAAATTGTTATTATCTAAAAAATCTTACAATTAACAATATTTTTGTCTTTAAATCAATCACAAAGGGTTGATAAGCAGAAGAATCAATCAATCAATCAAAAACCCGTTTTACCGAATTTTTGTTAATGCCTACACTACCGGCCATAAAATGGTTAATACTGCACAATAATCTGTGCATCAAATGAATTTTTAAATATTTAATAATTACTTATATCGCAGTTTCATCAATGAAGAAAATGTAGGGTGATTCGGACGATCTCATCTTTGTTTCCTTGCCTTGTAAGATTTTGCAAAGTAATATTAACAAAAGAACTATTCTATTCTCATTTAGAATTATCCACTTGGCAATAAATACTAAAAATAGTATGAAACATCTTTTCTTTTAAAAAACTGATGTGGCCTTATAATTATAGCCGGTAGTGTATACAATACTCTGAAAATTTTTTAATATTTATTAATGCTACTTAATACAGCTGTGTCTAACGTGTATTTATCAAATGTTAACATTTTTACCCTTTTACACATATAATTTCAACAATGTTGTGTCTTCAAAATCCTTATGAATTTAAGAGCAAACAACATAAGGTTGCAAAGGAGAAGCGTGCTGATTTACATCAAAACGATTGAGGATATGTTTATTTCCGATATCCTAAAGGTAGCAACCTGTTTTAAGTTTTCTTATATATGTTCACTCAAAGATGCATCAAAAGAAAATCTTTGTAGAATGAGGGATTCATATTTAAATTCTTATATTTCTTGGAATCATCGTTACGAAGAAATTGTTTCCAAAAAAATAATTTTTAACACCTCATTTTATAGGCACTACCATAGAAAATGTTTTATCACACAACCCACTACGTTGACGTTTTTGAAGGATTGAAATTTCCAAGCACATACATCTATAAAATATAATAAGATTTTATCAAAGAATGGGAAAGAAACGTCATAAAACTACTATTTCCATTATCAATTTTATCCAATCCCTAATATTTCGCAAACTGCTTCGCTAAGTTTAGAAAAATAAAATAAAATATAGCGGAAAGAGGCTTAAGAATGTTATAATTTTTAAAATATAACAATACATATTAACAATACAATTTTCTCTTTTGCTTCACAATCTTGTTTTTATTGCTATTTAGTTAGATATTTACACTAAATCTCTGAAATAACAGCATAGTATGAAGTAAAAAGGTCCCAAACTCAATAAAAACTTTTTTTTATCAAAATGTTTATGTTATTATTAAGGACAAAGATCAAAATAATTTTTCATTATTTTTTAATTCTTTTTAATCCTTTCAAGCATTTTTTCAAATTTTGGTAAAAAGCTTGTTTTGATTTTAGTTAACGGATAACCAAATCGTTATGAGATTTTACAAAAGAAAACGTAATATGACACAACTCAGTTTTTTCCGGTGACAAACACATTTGGAAATTCTTTCAAAAATCAAATAATTGTCGGATTTTAATGAAACTTCCAGGACATTAACAAATGAATGAAACTATTTTCGAAAACATTATTTTAAAAAGATATTTGTTAAAATATTTTTTCATTTGTTACCCCCATTCAAAGTGAATTCATGAAATTAAATTCTATAGGCAAAATTAGTTTTATTAGTTAAATGCAGGATTTATTGGGGAATGTAAATCACGAATTATTTTTTTAAAATCATTTAGCCCCTTTTACCGAAAATCTGCTCCGAATAGTAAAATAAAAATGCAATGAAACTATGATATTATGAATTAGATAAGCTTTTAATTACTTTAATAATTAATTAATAAATAATATAAATAGAAAAGAAAATTGTTTCCGATTAACAATGAAATTTTAACAGAATTGTTTTCATTGTATTTTTTAATTATAATAATTTATAAAGTTTCAAAAATCTCTTTTTTTTTAAAAATCGTTTGGCCACAAGCAAGGAATTTTACTGCCAATGTTGTGGTTACATAGCAGGAATGTTATGAAAAAGAGTGACAGGTTACAGGGGGTGTCTGGAAGAAAGTATGAGGAAGAGAATACTGATGAGAGTGGGGTGAACGGAGAAAAAAGCAGAGAGGATGTAAGTTAGTGAGACAGGCGATGACTATTGACTTTACATTTGAATTCTTGAAGATTGTAGCTGTCGGGAAAGCAAGTATGCGAGAGGGAATTCCACAGGCGGGAAGTGCGAGAAAAGAAGCTGAAGGAGTAGAATTTGCGTTTACAATTTATCGGTTTCACAGTAAAAGGGTGGGACCTAGTTGCTAATCTTGTGGTTCGAGAAAATTCATATATAGAGGGTACCAGTGAGCTAAGTTCATCGGAGCAGAAGCCGTGAAAGTATTTGTAGAAGATACACAGGGAAGCCACACTGCGTCGGTCAGAAAACGACTGTATCCTAGCTGAAAAGTCGGGATCGATCAAATTACAGATTCTCCGTTGGATTTTGCACGGGGTGGGGGGCGTAGATTTGTATATGCGCAGGATTGTTTCACATGGAAAAAACTTCCTGGCTCTACACAGAGAACCGACTTTCTTATCAGCGGATTTAGCTATGGATTTTATATAGTTATTCCACTTGAGGTCAGATGTGAGAGTTAATCCGAGGAGGCGCAGTGTTTTACTTTCAGGGAGAGAAGCCTGATCCATGTTAATGGGCGGGAGAAACGATTGTCTGTGGTGGTTAATAGATAGTAACTTCGTTTTGGAAGCATTAAAATTTACGAGCCATTTCTTACACTAGTCCACCACGGATTGGAGGTCCTTTTCAAGCTCGGCAGCGAGGTTTGATTTGTCAGCCTGGGCAGATTTTTGATCGAGACGAGAGTAAACCGTAGTGTCGTCAGTATATATGCCTACTTCGGGGAGATCGTTGACATAGATAAGGAAAAGCGTAGGACCTAGAATAGAGCCTTGAGGGACACCTGTGTTCGTGTGATAGTATTGGGAGGCTTGTCCGTTCAAACTTACCTTCATTGTACGATTTGAAAGGAATAACTGGATTAGGTCAAACAATTGTCTCGTTATACCATAGCCCTGCAGCTTGCATAGAAGGTCAACATGCCAGACTCTGTCAAACGCTTTGGAGATGTCAAGGGCAACAGTTCGGGCTTCGGCGTTCTTGTCGAGGGCCTGGTGTATATATACTCAGTGAGGTCGTAAACATATCAGCAGCAGACCTGGTGAAGCGGAAGCCATACTGTTTGTCAGAGAAGAATCTGTGGACTGAGAGATGTTGTACCAACTCGGCGTTGATGATGGCTTCGAACACTTTGTCAAAGATCGATAGGAGGCTGATAGAGCAATAATTAGTGGGGTCAGAGGGTTCTCCAGTATTTTTATATATAGGAACCACGGAGGAGGATTTCCAGCAGGCAGGAAAGCAAGAAGTAGAGAGGCAGTAGTTATAGAGTTTAGAGAGAACAGAGAAGAATTCAGGAGCACATTTCTTTATGACGATGACTAGCATTCCGTCGCCACTGCTCGCCTTATGGGGGTCAAGCTTAGAAATTATTTTGCAGACCACCGAGGTAGTAATTAGTATGTCAGTCAGTTGGCTACAGATACTCCAGACGAGTCCAGTGAGGGTCAAGCTTAGAAATTATTTTGCAGACCACCGAGGTAGTAATTAGTATGTCAGTCAGTTGGCTACAGATACTCCAGACGAGTCCAGTGAGGAGTTAGTGGAGAATCTGCGAGCGAAGCATTCAGCCTTGTCTGTTGAAGAGGTGAGGACCTCAAATTCGTTTATTATAGTGGGGATTGAGGGCTTATTGCTGTTCAGCACGCTTTTCTAAAACAATATTTTCAAGACGTTAGGTTGGTAGGCTATAAAGTGAAGACTATATTTACTAATCGAAAATTGAAAATAGGAATAATCTAGCCATCGTATTTTTGAAATAATTATATTTTTTGTGTTTATTTGAAGTATTTTTTTAGTATTGTCATTTCTATGTATACATTAAAAGGTCATATGTTTCGGGGTTTCTTCCCATTACAGGAAAAAAAATTGTGCAATTATGTCACTTGACTTGTGATCGCCATACACATCTTATCTTGCATCTGTCAATTTGTCAACACACTTCAAGTACGGTGCAAAGGTTAGAAAGTTCAACGCTGTGATTAAGAAATTGTTTTATTCCAAATTTCATGCTATGAATAAGCAATACTTCTACAAATCAGATTAATCTAAAGTTAAATTTGCTAATTTTGTTTTAAATAATGTGTCACAGATGTATATTTTATTTTTGCAGGATTTTGAAAACCGAGAATTAACTTCTGTTTACAAATGTATCGATCGATCAAAAGTGGCTGAAAAATCGAAAATTTTTAAAAAACTCAGAATTTTAGATTCCAATTAATATCATTTCTGTTTGAAATACACTGGAGTATTTTGCTTACTGGAAATAGTAAAGTTAATCATTTAGCTTTCAATTAAAACTAAAATAAATGTTTCAAGAAAACTTTTTTTATTCTTAAAAATTCAATTTAAAAGTTCGTTATCGAAAATAGGTGGAGGTACCGCTATTTATTACTTCGAAAATATGGTGAAGTTATGAAGCTTAAATTAGTCTGGCACAAGGCCAGTAAGAATCGTGTACGATATATCATTTTGTATAGAAAAAGAACCTGATCACGGTCACGTCACATCAGGCACCAGTAAGTATTTACGAAACTTCACTTAGTCTGGCGCAAAAGCCGGATGAAGCAAATGCGAGATCTGTAGCCTATGTTTTTCATGGGGCCATAAACAAAAAATACGCATAAATATTGAATGATGAATAATTTACTAGCATATGATAGAGTTCATAAAACAGTAAACTTCAGATAAAAATAGGAAATCTTGGGGTAAATAATCCTAATACATATGGCAAATGTTATTCTCAGATCTTATAAGAAAGCTAATAAGTTGTTTATATAAACTGTGTCAGGTTTTGTTACACAAATCAGTTCTTTTTATAACAAAATAGGTATTAAACAATTCAGGGGCATATTAAGCTAGTGTGGAACCTGTAGCATATGTTATAATACAGCCCTACATTTAAAAATACACATAAATATTAAACAACTAGCAGTATAGCCCGGCGTTGCTCGGGTTTAATGAAAGCTTTAAAACTAATCCATGGTCCTGGAACTCAGACTCTTTGGACGTTGGCACGAAAGACTAAAAAGCAATAGTTGTTTCCAGTTAAAGCGAAACCGTAGACTGAAAAAAAAAATGAATGGATGTGAGTCAAATTTTGATTTCCTGGTATCGATATCAAATTTTCTGCACTATTGTAACCTTGAAACTTCCGAATATCGTTTCTTATGTCTTTGTCTATGAGTGTATCAAATTTGATTAAAATTGGACCACTCCTTCTATAACCCGATTTTTTCGATTATCAATTTTCGATATTTATCGGAGGTACCTCGACACAAAACCTAGCTAAGAACACTCGCAGACGCTTATATTACAACTGTGTAGATTTTGAAGAAAATCGGTTCAGCCGTTTCGGAGTCTATAGGTAACGGACACACACAGACACACACATACACACACACAAAATTCCATTTATAAAAAGTTTAGATAAGTTACTTAATAGCATAATGTTAAATTTTTAGTAATTATTTCTGAGATGAGTAATTTTCAATATTTTGCTATTATTTCGAACTATAGCTCTCATCTTGTTTGATATAGATGCTATTATAGACACAACGTTTCGACAAAGTATCCTCTGGTCATCATCATGATTTCTCAGGATATATCGCAATAATCGATAGATAATCTATATCTAATCAATGCACACACAATGATGACTAGAGGGTACTTGGTCGAAACGTTGTATCTACAATACCATCTATATCAACCAAGATTAGGGCAATAGTTCGAAATAATACCAAGATATAGTGGTAGAGTCTACAAAACAAATTTAATTTCTATTAACAGAATAAGCAGACCCAGAAAAAATATGAGGCAAATGATTCTAATGAGCTATTTGAGTATATATGTAACGGCCGAAATATATGGCTGTCAGTAAAAATTAAGCTATGCGAACAAGGCTAAATTAAGGGCCTGGAGTAAATTTTAAAAAGGGAAAGGGTCCCTAAATTAAAAAATATATATACGTAGTTATGAATCATAAATTATTTCCTTGCATAGCAATAGAGTTTATAAAACAGATAAATACTTAACTTCTATTAGCTTGAAAAAGAAACCCAGAAAAATATAAGGAAATTTGAGCAGATTCAACAACCTTGATATAATGTTACCTGAAATGATTAATATTTAACGATGCAGTTACTCTGACACAAAAACATTAACATTAGCAGACTTGATTTACTTTAAACTGTTGTGATTTTCTTTTAGCTAGAAATATATGTAAAAAAAGAAAAAGGCAAATTATCTTCATACTGGACGATAAACGAAACTTATCCTTGTATAAAATTGAATAGCCTAACCATTGTCTCAAACCAAGAAATCAAATAAAGTCATTCGTTGATTGTGAAGAAATTCAGGACCAGATTAAACTAGTGAAAATTCTCTTACCTGTTATAAAGGGGCTCTAAATTCTTAAAAATACACATAAATCATAAATAATTTACTTGCATAGCAATAGAATCTATAAAACAGGTAAATACTTAACTTCTATCAACATGATAAAAATCTCCTCCCAACCAAATATAAGGCAAATGAATCAAATGAAATATTTGAATAGATTTAACAATCTTGATATAATGTTACATGAAATGATGAATAGTTAAAGGTGCAATTACACTGACACAAAAAACATTAACATTGCTAAATTGTAAGATAACAATTTCATTAGAGAACTTGAAAGTATTTAAGAAGAGGTCCTCGAAAATGTGCTACGGTTTCTACTCGGTTAATCCGGCATTGCAGAAATCCACAGCTAAGAGACACTAAGTGAGCATCGAATGTTTTCAACAGTTGTGATGTTCTGCTTAACTGGTTCTTTAGCCACAATCCCCACGTGAATTGCCCCCACCCCAAGAAAATTCATTATACATCTTTCAGGTTTCACCTTTAACCCTTTATATTTCGAATGACTTCCTAATGTCGATATGTGGTTATGAAAAATTTTTTAAAATTACGGGCCTTAACTAGAATCCTACTCTAATTTTTTTTTAATTGCGTTTATCCTAAACAAGGCGATAAAGCCTTTGCGACACAAGGATTTATTGGGTGTGGAAGAATTAGAAATTAGAAACGTTACTAACTTATGTGGCAAGAATACTCTAAGCATGGACAAATAGTAGACTTATGTAAGATAGACTCTGGGGATAAAAAAAAATGTCTAGCACGACACAGTGACAAAGAAATAGTCCACCAAGTTAAAACACATGTCTGCCAAAAGAACAAAAAATATTTCCCATTTCAAGTTTCATCGCCAAAAATAACAAAACCAACAAGTTAAAATGTACTTACTTCCTAGTGATCCATATTCCCATGTCTTTTGAACATTAAATACCATTACTGTTGCAAAAATAAAAGAAATAATAATTCAGTCAACACGCTCGACTTCTGGTTATTCTATAGTCGATCAAGAAGCCTGGCGTATGTCAGACCGCTCTCAAGTAAGTTCCCACATACATCACATACTCACCTGCCGATTAAGTTTACCTTAAATATCAGGCCTAACTTGTCGAGACCTTATTCGTTGATGTCCCACCCTAAATTTAAAGATGAGTTAACGACAAAGTTAAATTAGTCACGCCCTTCTGCTCGTCCTGACTCCGCCTACCTGACCAGAGATACGTCTTTCAACTCGACCTTTTCTCGACTGCCAAGATGTCAAATATTCCTCATGTCCTGACCTAGTTTCGATTCACACTAGTCAAGTAAAATTCAACCCGAAAAGATAAACTTTGTTGAAGACGTTAACTTAAAGCACTTAAAATATTTTCTAGAAAATAACTTACCGATATTTATTTCTAAAATATCTTCAATTGCTTACAGTCAGAATCCCGATTAGTCAAAAAAATATTAGCTATAAATATATAAATACCCAGTCGTGCATTGAATACTGTTGCCATGTTTGGTCGAGCGCCCCTGCTGTTCATCTTGGGTTGTTCGACAAAATTCAAAAAAGGATTTGCAATATAATCGATCACGATTTGGAAGCTTGACTTTAGCCCTTTTCTCACCGTCGAAAAGTGACTTCCCTCTGTCTTTTCTACAAATATTTTCACGGCTTTTAACGAGCTTATATACCTGATGTCCCCCTCTGGACGAATTTACTCGTGCTACTAGACTATTTCCAATTATTTCCCACTCTTTTACTGTGACAACAGTCAAATGTTACCTTCTTTTCTACTCCATCAGTTTCGTTTTTCGTACTTCCCGCCTTTGTAACTCCCTTCCGTACATTTGCTTCCCTGAAAGCTACAATCTTTAAGAGTTTAAGTGCAAAGTCAATTGCCATCTTTTACCTCCTTGATTTCCATCTTTTTCTTATCCTTTCCTCAACACCCCCTGTATCTTTTTTCACTTTCTTTTTGCTATTCTCTCTTGTTGCCCGTTGCGCAGTACTGCCTTGCTTTCGGTGAATCGATTAACACAAGAAAATAAAAAGAAAATATAAGTGTATGTAGCTTGATGGCTAAAGTAGTTATGTCTGGCAGTGTTCGTTGCTTGAACATACGTACCCGCCACAATTATTGAATGATTTCAAGCTGGCCTAAATTCGAAGATGGATGCACATCAGTTATCCTTTTTTCGTTTAATTCTGTCCTGGATGGTTTTTTTTCTTTATTTTTCTTTACTACACTGTTTAACCTCTACAATTCAGAAGAGACACTCGAGGTAGAGGGTTAAAGAATAAGAAGCACAGTTTATGGAAATATGTGGGGAAGGTAATGGTTAACCTTATATTTGAACATGTTAGGGTTGTTGTTATCGGAGAAACATTCTCTTAGAAACCGGTTACAAAAAAACAGCAGCGCGTGGGAAGAAGATGCTCGAGTAGAACTTACATCCCACTAATGAAATACAAATAAAATGATTGTGGTTTATTACAATGATTTTGATGGTTGATTTTAGCCGTAAAAGTTAGAAATGGTGGAACTAAAGAATATCGTCTGTCTGAACAATTTCCATGAAAATAGCAACAGAGCAGCGAGAATCTAGTGAACTTCCATTTTACGAGAAATAAATGTAGGGTGGAAATAATTAATCAGCCACAAGGATGTGAAAATGCTTTTGGACATTATCAATACTATAAAGTGAATGCTGAGCATATCTTGACCATATATGGCAGCTGTACTCCATTTTCGGCCTGATCTGGCTCTTAGAGAGACGGGATAGCGGGTGAGTCATGTACTTAATGGAACGGTAAAAGGGAACCGTCCATCTTCATAGTATTTTTAGCGACAGGTCATATGTTTCACTTAGATGAAGTAACTTTAGACACGGGACGTCTCAGGATTAAGTGAACAGATGAAAATACATGTGTGTGCTTACAATACACTGGTTGGAAAATGTGGATATGCGAACGAAAACATCAATTGATGATTGGTGAACGAATCCTTAAAACTTAACTGTAACTAATAATTAAAAACATGACACTCTTCGCTACTCAAACTAACATACACATATGTAGACACATACATGTATGCACATGCACGCATGCGCAGATATGGCTCGCTAACGTAACAGATGAATGGGGATACTTTTCAGTGACTACCTTAAATACAAAAACCCACAATCTTCTTTTCCTATGTGCCGCGTCTCTTCAAGACATGGGCGATCATGGCTCTCCAAAACTTTTTAAGCTTTGTAACTCTTAGCAGTTTTTCACCTTTTGCTAAAGTTAATTATTTCATCCATTTTCCAAGCCCTCTTACTTCATTCTTTCGAAGAAATTTCAGCTGTCTCTTCCCTGATTCTGAACAAAAGCGTTCTTTTTTTACTACCATTTTCTTATTCGCTCCGTTCATGGAATTCTCATTCTCCTTCTGCATAACCACATTTCCATTTTCCTCTAATCCATCTATTGCAGTACAATATCTTTCTTCATTGTTAAAGTAAATTATTCTATCTTCCCTTTATTAGACAGAACTCCCAATAAGAATTCCACATGTTAAATAAAAACCTTTTTAAAATGCAGGTATACCACCGACTTTCTGGAAACTGGTGTCTATCACCTGTTTTAATCCAGATAAATTTACGCGCAAGCATTTGAATTTCATGGGATTGCCATATTAGTTCACCAGTGACGTTGTATTGAGTAATAGTTTCATAAAAGCTGATAAAAAAAGATACGAGAGATGTGGGTTATGATTGTTTCTTTTTATACTATTGAACATCCAAAACCAGCCACTCAAGTTTTGTGAGCGTATGAGGAGAAGGAGGTAAGAAGTACAGATTACGATAAAATATGATAAATGTTGACCTACTACTTTAAGATTAAGATTGTAGTAATCGAGGAAGTTTCTTCTCAGGAGTCCACTCCAAAATAGAGCGACATTAGGGGAAAAGCTTTTCGAATGAATCTTTCTTCTTAAAAATGAAAAACAATCGGAATAAAGGTGGTTCAGTCTCGTGTAAATTGCATTGTGGGACTTAGCTGTAAAGATCTGAACTGATGGAACTTATGAAAAAAGCCTGTAAGAATATTTTTCATTGAAATAGTGATAGCTGAGCAAGAGACTTGCCACGTTTCACCTGTTGGAATAGGGTAGTCGGGTGGAAAATAGTCCATCGCCCACAAGGCTGCATAGAGGCTTTTGCATTCGTCCAAGGCTGGAAAGATAGGATTGGATATCTACAGCCCAATTATGACAGCAATACTTTACTTGCGGTCAGATCTAATACGTGTATAGATAGAGAATAACAGTTTGTTGGTTGTTTCTGTTTACCGACATATCAATGTCTATGGATTATTTAATGATGAACTCTAAATATTTTATGCACAATTTCATGGCTTCAAATTCATGTATTATGTATATAATTCTATACTTTCAGAGCAAACGTGTATATATATATATTGGGTACAATGGATGATTTTATCGTCTAAATGACACAAAAATGAAAATAACACTAACATCTCATTTTAACAGATATATTTAACAAAATTACACAAAATCATTTTGAAATACGAAAAAGTACATTTAGAACATAAAATTGCAATTGGTCTTAACCACTACCTCCAGTCTACTTCAGAATCTCCAGCAACTCTTCTGGGCGGTCTCTTTGTTTAAGTTGTTGAATGCTGCCATAATTCTTGCCTTCAGTTCATCTTTGTTGTTACAAAGAGTTTTGTTAGCCCCTCTATATACTGTATGCATAATAATCAAGGGGGTGCAGTCTGGAAAGTTAGGTGAATGGCTGTAAGGATGATGTGGTCACAGAAATTGTTTGACAGCCATGACTAAGTTCTGCTTGTGTAACATGTTGCAGTGTCCTGTTAGTGTTACAAGACATAGGGTTTTCCAGCAGCTACTCTCTTTACCCAAGGAAGCACTAATTTCTCAAGGCACTTGATGTAGGCCTCTGTGTTGAGTCTGAGGCCCTCACAAACAAATTGGGGAGTTTCTTTTTTCTTATCAGAACGATACAAATTAATTTTCCGAGATGTCGAAGTATCGTAATCATCATTAGATTCTTTGAACTTCTTCCGAATCCTATGCATTGTCCTAAGATTGGCACCTAAAGACCCTAAAATTTTCATATTGGGGTTTCATGTGCGAATGTCAAGCAGTACAGCATGTCATTTCCAAATTTATGGCAGAGTAAATTGCATCATGGTGCTATTTTTCTCCCAGACTACGCGCAAGAAAGAATTGAAAAATATAACATGGCTACAATTTATCCATCGCAACCTGTAGTTTCTCTATGATAAAATGTCAATTTAACAAAAAATGTATTACTGGTAATTTTACTATATAAACCTATTTTTATACTTTTATTGTTGCAATGATGATCCTTTTGTTATGAAAATGTATTGGTCATTTTGCTATGACGATGTTTTTTGGTACATTTTCCTATGAAAAAGTATTGTTGGTCATATTACATAAAAATGTATTTCTGATACTTTTACTATAAAAACGTTTTGAATTTTGGGAAGGTTTTACTATTTGCCCATATCTGAGACTCTAACAGATGCTAGAATCTTGGATCAGGGTGCCCCTGGGAACGACAGTAATTAAGTGGTGGTTCCACACTACTCAAAACTACCAATCTCTCAATTAGAGCCCTTGCTGCCGGGTGTAGTTTATCATCATACTAAGGACTAAAAATAACAAACGGACTCAGATACTTTCTATAGATGTAGAATGAATCGATTATTTTCCAGCAACTTTAGCAATGGATTATATATAATCTCCAAATCTCAGTAGGCGTTTCAGAAAAGAAGACTTCTTGAGAGCGCAACCACTTATCATGATAGGCAGAAATTCAGAGTCTCTTCAGTGTTAGTGGAACCATATTAATTTGTCTTTGGAGATATTGAATGTTACAAGCCAGTTTTTCCCAATGGGCTGTTAAATCTATGTGAGAAGAGAGATCAGCTACTGGTCTATGGCCATTTAGATTTTAGAGGTTTACCCATAGACTGTTGTAGATATTTGCTAAATAATTGAGTATGTTATCTATTAGATCGTTAGTATTAAGTACAAAGTGTTTAGGACCTAAAAAGGAGTCTTGGGAACGCCTGCATTGATTGCATGGTCTTCAGAAACCTGGCCACTAACAATGACCTTCCAGGAGCTACTTGATATCAATGAACACTCTTCCAAATATCCCGTAGCTGAAGAATGCGTGTAGCGACCAGCAATGTTCCCCCTTCTCAACAGCCTTTGAGATACACCAGAGAAAAAAATACATCTCAAGAATAATCGCATTAGATATTACAAAGGCGTTTGACAAGGTGGGACATAGTTATGGGATCACTGGAAGTCTTCTAGGTTATGAAGTCCTTTCGAATGGTTAAGTCTCTGAAGGCAGTTATTATCGTCTAGTCTTTCGAGGCCCAAGCAATCAATGCAGGCATCTCCCAAGATTTGCTTCTCGGTCCAACCCCCTTTCTACTTTGTATAAATGATCTGCCTAAGAATATACTATGATCATTTTTGAATATCTTTGCAGATGATACAACGGTAAATCGGTGCACCTCCTAAACTCTAGATGACCATAGTTTGAAAGTTGATCTTTCCTCTGACCGAGCTTTAACAGCTTTACATATATATATATATATGTGTGTGTGTGTGTGTGTGTGTGTGTGTGTGTGTGTGTGTGTGTGTGTGTGTGTGTGTGTGTGCTAGTATAGGGTAGGTATGGATGGAATAAAATTCCGTATCCAAAAACACTATTCTTAAAAAAGCATTTTAAATAACTACGTTTGTAGTGATATTATAACATATTTATGTTATATATATATATATATATATATATATATATATATATATATATATATATATATAAAATAAGTAAAAAATGTAAATATCTGGGAAGTGTTCTAACAGAGGACTGAAAGTGTGACACTGAGATCCAAAGACATATTGGGATGGACAAAGATGCATTCTAAAAGCTAAGCAGAGTATTAAGAGACATAAATTTTCGTTAGAAACAAAAAAGAGTGCTGAACTGTTACGTCTTATGAGTTAAAGGAGCTAAACATGGCTACATCAACATCATCATCATCACTTGATGAGGATGATGAATAGCAGCTGATTGGTTCTCTTCATATATCTCGATTACGTATCAAAATCTGAGTCTCTGTAAACGATTTTCTAGTCCACTCAGTAACTTTGTCAGAACATTTTATTTCTGTCTGCTTCTTCTTTTTTGTCTAACATGGAACCTTGCAGGACAGAAGTAGAAAGATTGTTTGATCTCATGAATTGTCCAAACCATTTCAACTATCACTTTTTGACTGTGGTTACAAGGTCTTCCAACAGCCTTTTTCTTGTTTGATGGTGTCTCTCACTACGTCATCGGGATGCAGACAACATAGTATATGCCTAAGATAGTTCTGTAGAATCCCAATTTCTAATGTTTGAATTCTTCGTTGTAACTCTGCTGTTAATGTTCAAGATTATTTCCAGGTGTACAAAAAGATTGAAAAAAAACCCCATAAATGCAGAGATTTTGTCATTGACTGAAAATCAATGTTATAGTCTTTTCAGATGGTTCCTAATTTTGCAACAACCGCCATTTTTGTGCTACTATAGAAATTATTTATATTCTGAAAATTTTTTCGCCGGAAATTGATCATACTGGTAGCAAGACCCCTGTTTAAGAGATTTTAAAAATAGTCAAACCACCTCTTAATTGCTGTTGTCCCCAGGTTCAGCTTAGCCCAGAGTGGTAGCACCTGTTAATGGGAGAATAGTGACTTCCTACACTGGGTTCGAAACATGAAAATATGAAAAATACATTAGAAAAACTTACCCACAAAGCATTTTCATAGTAAAAAAAATTAAAAATTACCAAAACTTAAATGATCCATAAGGAGCTGATGTGCTATTAACCAAATAAACGAAACCGATAACTGAGGTAAGATATTAGCGTTGACCTCTATCCCATATTTGAACTAAAATTAAAATTAAAATACTAGTGATCTCTCATTATGGAATCTTTATAGCAATAGCTTTAGAACAATTAGTCTACAATTAAATTTAATCTATCCATGTTTGGAGCAATAGATTACAGGGCCTTGGGTCTTACTATGAATTTAAATCTATCCAATATAAGTCGCAACAATTAAATGAGAGTATCTATATGTATAAACTCTAAGTATCAATTTACTGATCTGTGTGTGTCTAGATTGACTGTCTCTTTTAATCGCTGTTACAGAGTGTATAGAACAAGAACGAGAATGCGAGAGACAACAAGATGTCTCCAATATAACAAACAAATCGGACTGGTCAAGTAAATATGACCAGAAACACCCCAAACATTCTGTATTCGATATTTGGCCTGAGGCCACAAAGGTCACACTGGAGATAACTTAGTCAGAACTGCGTCAGTGCTCCTGAGATATTTGTAGTGGTCGAGCAGCTGTGTATCTGTGTTCTGGGTCAAAAATAAAACATTTGTATGGGTGTGAGTATATGAGTGTTCGTGTTAGTGTTCGTATATGTGTTTGTGCGTATTGATTTTCACTGTGCGTGTTTAAACATATTTGTTAACATGTGCATGCAAAGTCTGCGTTACTATATATATATATATATGAACAACGTTATCTCTTTTTCTGTCCAACTTAGTGTCTGCACGTGAAGGAAGGTGAATTTAACGTGTAACTATGGATATTTATACCTGTATTTCTATGCATGTGGTTTTATCATCATTTCTGAATATATATATATATAATTTAACAAAACGTCCACGGCCATTGTAGAACTTTTGAATATTTTCCATTTTTAAACGTGTTATTTTGCTACCCAGGTTTCTACCATGAGTGGTGTCTTCAGGCGATTTTACCGTTTACCGTTTTTCTTTTTAAGAACGCTCTTGTAAGGGTGTTTTATTTGAACGTTCACGTGGCAGGGAATTTATGAACACGCAATTTTTAAATTAAAACAGATTATGGCGTTTTCATCCATGGTTGTATGAACCTAAGAGGTATACCTTAGTGGGGATGCATTTAGTCATAATTTCCGTTCTTTCATTTAACAGTTCGTCTTTATTTGAGAATATCATATTTCTAATTTTTCTTCTTGGCATAGTCTACATATTTTTCCACCATTGTAAGACTTGGCTATTTTTACAATGCTGCACGTTATGTTTAGGTCTTTCCCATATTTAGGTTTCAATTTCCAGACGTCGCTAGCCAATTCTGTGCTGTTTTTTAATTTTTCTATTTTAAATGTAGATCTGTGATTAAACCACCTGGTCTTAAAGGTGTCTTTGGTTGATCCCAAATATATTTTGTTCATAGTGCCTTCACGAAACTTCGAAGTCGGCATGACTAAAACAACACTGCTTTGTTCTTCTATGTGCGTTGTCCCTCAGGACATGGACGATCATGGCTTTCCACGTTTCCCTATCCCTGGTGGCTGTTAGCATGCATTCTCCTGTTACACCACGCAACCCCCGTTCTACCATCCACCTGCTCAGGCCCTGCAAATATGTTATCCACTGTTTTCCCTGTTCTCTTTTTCCCTCTATATGGCCTGTTAGTATCAGGTTCTCCAAGCCCTCCTTCATCATTGTATGTCCCAGGAACTTTAGCTGTCTTTTCCTGAGGCCCAGTATTAATTTCCTTTTCATTTCCATCCATTCCAAAACCTCGTCATTGCTCACATGCTCGGTCTATAATATCCATAGCATCCTTCTGTGGAACCACATTTCACTTGCTTCAAGTTTTTCCTTCATCTTTGATGATATTTTCCAGCATTCACTACCATATTGAAGAAGTGACATAGCAATCCAGTACTCTTTTCTTTGTTTCTAGCGAAATTTTCCTGTCTCTCAACACTTTACTCAGCTTCTGGAACGCGACTTTGCCATGCTAATTCGCCTTCAGATCTCTGTGTCGAACTTCCCATCTTTTGTTAGAAGATATTTAAACTTCTGTACCTGCTTGATTTTAGTATCCCCCACCTGTATTTGGCATATTGGGCTACTCTTTTTGTTCATGTCTATGCATTCGGTTTTCTTATTGTTTATTTGTAGTCATTGTAGTCATTGTAGTCATTTCTTGTCACTTTCTTCAGCTACCGTACTGATGAGCTGTGATACAGCGAAACAGATCTGTCTGTGGATGACTATATATATTTTTTCCTCACTAATAGAACGACTCGTAGTTTCATGCACAACGCAATCTTTAGCAATTTAGAGAGCTGTTATATATTATATTGTGCACTAATTTAATAACACCAGCATTCAATGAGCGATATTATGTGTGTGTGTGTGTTCGTCTTCAAATATGTGTGAGTTTGTGCCGATACAAATCGTTAAAGTGTATGGCACAAGGATGTAATTAAAAGCATATCTTAGTCTCAGCGAAAGTCTGTAATTCATAAACCGATTAATGTGTGCGAACGGAAATTTACTTGCGGCCAAAGAGGGATGGTAAAGCGTCAAGCGTTACTGAGAGTAGCAATAGACAAGAAGTTGTGGAAAGCCACGATCGACTATCTCAAGAAGAGATTTATTCTGTGTACCATGTGCATTCAGTACAGAGGTGATCATGGCTCTCCACAGCTTCCTATCTTACGTGGCTCTTTGTAGATTTCTCCCAGGACCGCCATCCATTCACACGTGCTCGTCAGATAAGTAACACTGTATTCCACTATCTCTCTTACCCTCAATATGCCCTATGAGGATTAATTTTTCCAATTCCTCTTTCCCATTATATGTCCAAGGAATTTCAAAGACAAATGTGAAGGTAAGTTGTCTGAAAAAAAAACAGCAAACTTTAGGGCTAATATGAATGATTCTTTAAGAATATGGGCAAACTTCAGAGCTAATATGAATTATTCTTTTTTTATTCACTTTATAGATGGAGGGAGAGTCTTCTTTCCTAATCTTTTTAATTGCAAGAAGACGAAATGCATGGTTGTTAGCAAAAAATAACAGTCCCGTCAAGCAAATTGCGTATTGGAGACACCAAAAACCAATCAATCGCGACAATTTAAATATATGAGTGTGTTAACAGAGGACAGAAAGCGCGACACTGAAATTCGAAGGCGCATTGGGAGAGCAAAAGTTGCCTTCCAAAAGCTAAGCAAAGTAAAACAGAAAAATTTTGTTAGAAACAAAGAGACTAGTACTGGGCTGTTATATAATATCAGTTATCCTAAATGGCAGAGAATGCTGGTCAGTGCCCCTCACAGATAAGGAAGAGAAGAAGCAACAGAAATATGGTTCTGCAGAAAAATGTTGAGAATACCATGGACTGAATATTTGATCAACGACGCAGTTTTAGAGAAAAATGAAGACAAAAAGGACAATTATATTTAACATCAGGAAAAGAAAGTCTATTGCTCGTAATGAGGAAAGAGGGCTTGGAAAATTTAATACTCACAGGATAAATTGAAGGCAAAAGGGGCAGAAAAAAAACGACGTATACCCTACCGAGAAAATATGAGTAAATGGGTGGTGCAAAAAGGTTTAGGGAAGATAACGATATATTAAGAGCTGCAAGGGGCAGGAAATTGTAGAGAGCTATGATCGCCAACTTCCTACAGGGACACGTCACATAGAAGAAGTGAAGAATATCAACATATTGATTATTTCATTATTTTATCTTCGATTTACATGAGCCATCCTTTTTTAATGTAGTTGCTTTTAAGAGTCCTTAAATATATTTTGCGATATCAAGTGTCGTCTTCTTGTTCAGTCTTGTTGAAAATGGCGAGAAAATGTTTTCTTTGAATGGAAGTTAAATAAAACATTTTTATAGCTAAAACTAATGTTTAACATTTTCATTACTCGAGTAAAAGTGTTCTGAGCG
This sequence comes from Ascarosepion bandense, assembly GCA_037127315.1. Classification (NCBI taxonomy): domain Eukaryota; kingdom Metazoa; phylum Mollusca; class Cephalopoda; order Sepiida; family Sepiidae; genus Ascarosepion; species Ascarosepion bandense. The sequence goes on from JBBBDQ010000484.1 coordinate 3,054,049, forward strand.
CATGTGAATCTTTCTTTTATCGCCATGACTCAAAGTATTTACACATATTCTCGCATCCGGAATAGACGAGCCTGCCTAACTATTTACATTTCGATTTTTCTTTACAAGCTGCCCGCTCTTATTCCGTCTATTTTATTTTCACTTGTTTTTTTTTTCCAAACTCTGTTTTCTCCAACGTGTCCATCTATTGCAACCTCATTTTTCTCATGATTTTTTTTTTTTGCTTTTGTCTTTTGTTTTTTTGGGGTTTTTTTCGGAATTTTTTTTCCAACCTACCCTTCTATTCTAACTTACACTTCTATTTTGGAGTATCAAGAGTAAGTACTAAATGGTTAACCTCAAAGATTGACATTCAGGGGAAAACACGGAGTTCTTGCACTTGATCAGAGGTTCGATTTCTAGTGGGCACTTTTAAATGAAAATATTCATAGGCTTATGTTAAATCGATAGATAACCTAATTCAAACGTAGCATCATTATAATACAATTTATTTTAATGTCTTCAGTTTTTTTTTTGGGGGGGGGGGCTTTTGTGCAATGTAAGCACATTTTATTACAAGAATATATGCGCATAGAATGGAAAATATATTCACTGTATTAGTATATTTCATACATTCACACGCATTTACTTCTCGTAAGAAACGTTTATTTCCTTTTAAAAGTTTTTTTTCCAGAAGTTTGAACATGAGGTTTATCATTTTTAATTGCACGGATTGAACTTTCCCACAATAGAAAGTATTAACAGATTCTTGGGTAGTACGATATTTCGTCTTTGTATTCTGTTGTATAGAACCTATTCAACAGAACCTTATAGAACAATTGTTACGGCTAAGTAATTTATCAATTTAATCAAACTTTGAATTGTTCTTGAATTAAATACTTTAAAAAGGCATTATACACACATCATCATCATCAGTCGTTTACTTCACCTTGTTGCAGACCGCGCATCAGCATGAGATATTATTCTCAATTTTATTAGCCTACTCTTCCATGCTGGCACAAGGTATGTTGACAGAGGGAGCTTGAAGATTTTCCCGACAGGTTTCTAGTTCTTTCTGCGGTAGACTAGTAGCCAACTACAAATATAGAACCCAGTCTGTTCTGCTATCTGTCTGAATGTCTTTAAACTTGTGCGTATAGCTGTATATTCCTGTCTGCATGAATGTATATATGTATTTGTTTATATACACTGCATGAACAAAGTATAGGAAAAGTCTGCATTTCATTAAAATATACATTAAATTCAAACGTTTCTGTGTTGTAGTTTTAAAGTAAAATATACAATTTCAGTAACTAAAGGGTATTTGCTTTCAAGAAGCAAATGTCTATATTTCTGAGATGAGGTATTTACATTACTTGCATTGTTTGGACTGTTGTACGCTCCGACTTTCTTCAGATCCTCAAGGACACATAGCCCTGTGAATAAAAACTTTGGTTGAATCAGTAGTCTTGATCTAAAGAGTTGTGAGTTCAATACCTGGCGACAGTAGTCGCGAATAAAACTTAGAGAGTTGAGTTAAATGAAAAAAGTAAGATATCTGAAAGTGAGATGACTCGTGGAACGAGAACAATCTACCACAGTGATCGAAATAAAGGGACCGGCTCAAAATTCTATTCACCTGATGAAGGTCGGAACATTGCAAATATAACAATAAAGATGACGACAACAATCCGAACAATATAAATAATATAAAGAATATCATAAAACATAATCATATTTTGTTTTCGTAAATGAGATTAATACGCCTTAATTACTGCTTATTAAATTCTTGGCATTCTTTCCAACAGTTTAAACAAAACTAGATGGCAGTCTTTTCCAAACATTGAAAAAGCTTACTCTTACTCTTTGGGTATTCTCTTTGAACTCGCCTATCATATTCATCCCGCACTGATTTAATAGAAAAGAGGTCTAGAAATTAAGTCCACTAAGTCATAAATTCTAAAATGTTGTTCCTATTTTCTGATTCAAGGTAATTTTGCCAAAATTTAGATGTGTGTTTTGGATTGTTGTCTTGTTGATAGGTGAATATTTTACCAGATAGTATAGTAGGTCATTGAAAAATCAAATGATATATTTCTTTTTTATGTTTTTCTTGGTCTAAACCAGATCACCAACACTTTTAGTAATCGCAAAAGTCAGTTGTGGAGTAAATAGTGAAAAATAAAATATAATGTTCCTGATACATAATATTCATAATTTAGCAAATGAGTATTGTGGACAGATGAATCCAAATTTGAACATTCTGGTAGTAAAAGTAGCCTGAAAAAAGACTGAAAAATAAAAGCAAATGCCTGTACTTAAGGAAAAGCTGCGTTTAGAAAGTCATCATAATTTAGCAGAAGTATCGTGGACAGATGAATCCAAATTTGAACTTTTTTTTATATTAAAAGGAGCCTGGAAAAGGACTAAAACATAAAATTAAATACACTGTAGTTACTGATTTTTTATTTTTTACTTTAAAAGATACAAAAATATCACATTTTAAGATGTCTTTTAAAGAAAAATGTCTGTGTGCTCCCAAACCTTTTCCCTGTGCTGTTGTGTTGTACCATATATATATATATATATATATATATATATATATATATATATGCTATTTGCTCTACTTGCGTATTGAGCGCTTTTTGTTTTAGGTTACTCGTCTCGGTTTTTTTTTTTTCCTTTGGGCTACGTACTTTGACTGATGTTCAAGTGCTTAGCTCGTTCTTTTTTTATTACCATTTTTCCCTTCCGCGTATGTACTCGGAGGGTGTTTCGAAACGAATTTATATATATATATATATATATATATATATATATATATATATATATATACATATAATGTAAAGAATGTGTTACATTAACTGAACAAGTTCATACCTACTTCGAAGTTTTGTGAAGACATAGTCATGATGTCTTCACTCATCGGGGCTATGTTTTTTCTTTTTTTGCTGTTGAGTCCTGGTCCCCTCGAATTTGGCAGGAACCTGCTCAGTTAAATTGTCAAATTGTTTGACCTAAAACCATAAACGCTCTATCTCTACCTCCATATTGAGCACTTCACTATAAAAAAACTGCTTGCCAGAGTACCTTTTATCAGTTAAACTACTGAAAAAGCAACAATCATAGCGCCAAAAACTATCACAACTTAACATTATATGTGTGTGTGTGTGCGTGCTTGTGTGAGTGCATGTATGTATATGTTTATGTGTGCATCTGAGCGTACTTATATGCATTCAAAGATTTATATGCACTATTATATTTGCAATTTTTATAAAACAGCGCACATGCATAAAATACATACAAGTGTAAATACATACAGTTGCATGCAGATTTACGCCGTTTTGGTTGAAGACCAAAGAAAACTCCTTTGATTTCCGGAGAGAATTTGATCATAATGTCTAATATCTTCGGTTGGTAGAGTTTGAAAGTGGCCCAAACTTCATGAGATCATAGACTTCCAGTAGAGAGGCGGTTATAACGACAGATCAAGGACATTGCTGGCATACACGCACCGCTGTCATAGCTAAAATGGTGGAAACAATGACATGATAACTCGATTAGTGACATGCTCTCGCTGCTACTTTTGAAATGGCTGACAGATAATTGTTCCTTAACGTTTAGAAAGAAAGAAAGACTTTATAGGACACAAGTCTGTCAAGTTACTCTCCACATGTATAACATCTGGTGCAGACATTCAAAAAATACTAAGGATAGTGCTTCTTTCATTACTTTAAAAGGTTTGACTTGTTTACAAGAAGAAATGTTATGAAGGTTTTTACATCTTCCACATATATAATGGTTTATGTTCGTTCCGAAGTAAGTAATTAACCTTTGAACAAGCCTTTAACAACTAGTGATCTAGGGAAATATTTCATGCACCTATAATAAACATGTTGGTTGCCATACATGAGTAAACCATACGCAATATGCAATATAATAATTATTCGAAACTACTTTCAATCTCAAAATGTAATTGCTGTGATTAAAAGAGTAAGGTACGTTGATTTTTTTCTTTAAAAATTCAACATTGAACTCAAATCTGGGGTTTAATATGATAAGTATTGAAACAAAAAAACTAGGTTCGTAACTCTTATCAATTTCTGAAGATAATCTTTTAAAGAACTCTCTTCCGATTTCTTCTTCTTCTTCTTCTTCTTCTTCTTCTTCTTCTTCTTCTTCTTCTTCTTCTATGTGCTGTGTCCCTTGAGAACGTAGGTGATCATGGACCGCCACATCCCCCAATCTCTTGTAACTCTTAACACATTTTCTCTTGTTATTTCTCCCAGATCCTGCTCTGCCGTCCACTTGCTTAAGCTCATCAAGTATGTCACTCGTTGCTTTCCCCTGTTTCTCTTTCCATCTATCTGTCCTGTGAGTATCAGATTCTCCAAGCTCTTCTTCCACATTACATGTCCCAAAAGCTTCCGCTGACTCTTCCTGATGTTAAATATAAGTTTCCTTTTCGTTTCCATTCTGTCCAAAACCTCGTCGTTGCTCACATGTTCGGTTCATGATATTCTCAGCATCTTTCTGTCTGTAGAACCACATTGATGATATTATCTAGTATACGTCGGCATATACAAGGACAGACATCACATAAGTTTTGCACTCTTTTCTTTGTTCTTCTGGCGCCTACACTCTTTAAAACTTAAATGCAATGTCAACCATGCTATTTTATTATCCCTTCTCTTCTAAAGACCCTTCTCTTTTACTCCCTGTACCTTCTTACGTCTTAGTGGCATTATCACTTTGATAGATAGATAGATAGATAGATAGATAGATAGATAGATAGATAGATAGATAGATAGATCTTCATTTTTAAATATTTTAAAAGGATGAATTAAATTCCCATTTGACCCTGATGAAGCTTGGGATTGAAACCGGTGAGTCGTTTTCTTGTTTCTTATTTTTTATTTTACATCTTTAAACTGCCTGAAAGTATGAAAATTACTTTATTTCGTCACCTCATATATATATATATATATATATATATTGACACCAGTAATATAGGACTCTATAGAGATGACGGACTCGGGATAATAAATAAATCTACGGGAGGTAAGGTCGATAAAACTAGAAAATTAATTCATAAAGTCTTTAAATCTTTTGGTCTTAACGAATAATTAACTCTAGTATCAAGCAAGTTGACTTCCTAGACATAACATTAGACTTAGTATCGAACACTTTCTAATCTTATATGAAAAATAATGCTAACCCAATCTATATAAACCCCAATTATAATCTACCCACCATCCATTATCAAGCATAGCCCATCATCAGTCGAACACCGCATTAGCAGCACCTCCTCAAATAAAGAAATATTTGATAAACACAAAGTAATTTACGATAAAATTCTCAAAGACAGCAGATATCAATCATCCAAAATTAACGTTGTTGAAAAATTCAAGAGCTCAAAAAGAAAAAATGGAAACAGGAAAATCATATGGTATAACCCTCCTTTTAATCAGTTAACATTAAACTGGGGCATAAATTTCTTAAACTAATAGAGAAACATTTCCCAAAAATAACCCACTAAGCAAAATATTCAATAGAAATACTATAAAACTAAGCTATAGCTGCTCCAGCAATCTAGAAAAAATAATTAAATTACATAACAGTAAAATATTAAAAGCACACAACAAAAATAACACCAACACTAATACCAGTCTGCCACATAATAACAAACTTTGTAACTGTAGAAACCCAAAACAATGCCTCATTCCTAATAAATGTTTAACGAAATCCCTAATATATATGTGTTCGATTTCATCCACGAAGAATCCCAAAGATGAAAAAATGTATATCGGAAACACTATGAAAGTATTTAAAAGGCGCTTTTACAATCACCTATCATCCTTCTATAACAAAGAAAAACAAAACATGACGTCTTTTTCCAAAAACTTTTTGAAGTTAAAAAACGAAAATAAAACACCTAAAGTTAAATGGAAAATCCTCAAACATGCAAGAACAGCTAAATCAATAAAGGAACCATGTTTCCTTTGTCTTCAAGAAAAAATTGAAATCATTGAATACATAAATAGCGACAAGCTTTTAAACCAGAGGCATGAAACAACACTAAACTGCAAACACATTAAAGAACTAACCTTGCAATCATGCTGAAAAATACTGCACAAGCCAAAACTAGGACCCCACTAGAGAGGATAAACCTTTATAGTACTAACAACCCTCTTATATCAAATTTTCCTATTACACACCACGAACTATTATCAAATCTAATTTAAAGTTTTATAGAAAAAAGTAATTTCCTAAATTCAAAATTAAGATTAAATATACAGAATTAAATTTATTATAAAACTGTGCTTAAATACAAATATATTCTATAGTTGTACAAATAAACATTAAATATAGGTCCAATCTCATCCTTTCTCACTCTTTACACCTCCTTACACTCTCCCTCTAATAAAATCAAAGAATAAAGGGAAGCCAGGCGGTCATAAAACACACTTTCATGAATCAACTATATCCCCTACCAACCCAATAAATGAACTATATCCCCGACCGACCCCTTCAAAATTCTAACGGACAATTTACAAGACTAACCCCCGCTAACATCTCACACACAACTCGCCAAATATAAGAAAAAAGTTCTTCCATTCCTTTCCTCACCACCTGATGAGACATTGGAAGTCTAATGTCGAAACAAAATGTACAATTTGTAGTGGATATATATTTTTAAAAAATGTGTACATGTTCTAAAATATAATTTATAATAAATATTCACAGCTCTATATTATATATTGAGCACTGTTTTACATTAATGTTTTGGACTTTGTAAATTTTTCTTCGTTTCTTATTCACTCGGATCTGTTACTGCTTACTTAAGGTAACTTAAACTTTCCAGAACTGTATAGAAGAAACTAAATGAAGATAATTTTTGAAATTTTCTTAACTTTTTTCTGTCAACCAGCCTGCAACTTGGTGAGTTTAGCCAGTGTGATCTTATTTTTTTAATTATTTATTTATTTATTTTTATTTGTATTTTTTATTTTATTTTTTTTTTTTTTTCGGTTCTTATCTTTTCTGCCTAATTTTTGTGTAAATTGTTCTTAATTATCAAATTTAGGTTTGGTATATTAGGGTTTTGGTTATATGTAGGAATTCTAAGACCGGCCATGTTTTTTTTTTTATTGTTCTCTCTCTCTCCCTTGCTAACTGGACACATGGCTCTGAGGTGATCCCCACCCCATCACACTACTGTCTGTTACTGCTTACTTAAGGTAATTTAAACTTTCCAGAACTGTATAGAAGAAACAAAATGAAGATAATTTTTGAAATTTTCTTAACTTTTTTGTCAGCCAGCCTGCAACTTGGTGAGTTTAGCCAGTGTGATCTTATTTTTTGAATTATTTATTTATTTATTTTGATTTGTATTTTGATTTGTATTTTTTATTTTTTTTTTTTTTCGGTTCTTATCTTTTCTGCCTAATTTTTGTGTAAATTGTTCTTAATTATCAAATTTAGGTTTGACTTATACTAAGTTAAAACTTAGTTAACTTCAGTCACACATTTATTCTTTTTTTTTAATTGGAGTAGATAGTACCTTCACACTCCACCCACTTCTTTTGGACAGGAGTAGAGGTGATCGCCTTGTTTCTTGTTTAGGAAGGGGTTCCCGGTTCATCTCTCTCTTTTTCGGTCTTTATGTCGGTTCGGCTGGAAGCTTTTTGCAGTTGGTGAGTATGGTGGCAATGTCTCTTCATTCTGAGGGTACCGGGTTGGCAGTTTCCTGGTTGCTGCTTCCGACTGGTAGTTAGGAGCCCGAACTCTTGCGTAGCGTCTCGAGAGGCTGCTCTGATCAACAGTTGAATAATATGGGGGTTCCTGTAGTGCCATTTCGCGCATGGACGGGCGTCCCTGCATGAATTTCCGATGGGCAACCCCGAGGCCACATTATGCTGCAGGCGGCGCCATTCACCATCCTTCACCTGCTGCAATTAACGACCATCTGACCCTACTCTAGACCTCTCTCTATCGACAACTATAACCAGCATGAAATTAAACAAACAAAATAGCAAGCCTAAACCAGCTAGTCGTAAATCGCCCAAACCTATCTGCGTTACCTTCACAAATATACGAGGTATTCGCAGTAACTTCAATAGTGTAGAGTCTTTCCTTCTAACTAACTCACCCGATATCTTAGCTATATGTGAGACTAACCTTGACCCTTCTATCCCCTCTTCAGAGCTGTTCGTTCCTGGTTACCTTCCTCTCTTCAGGAAGGACTCCAATGTCCATATGCATGGGCTTGGTGTATATGTCAGCGAACAACTCCCCCTAGCCAGGGTCACATCTCTTGAATCCCTTGATCATTCCTTCATGTGCTTCCGTCTCTCACTTCTAAGCTCGATTAGCTATCTCTTCTTCCTCTACCGCTCCCCCTCCTCCTCTGACTGTACGTTACTTGATTGCATCTCTACTAACATCGACAGGGCCATTTCTTCTCACCCATCTGCCCATATATTTGTGTTTGGCGATTTTAACGCCCACCACACCAAGTGGCTTGAAAACTCAGCCACCGACCTTGCTGGGATCCGCACCATGCACTTCTCAATAGCCCAAGCTCTAACGCAAGTGGTGGACTTCCCCACGCGTTTCTCTAAAAACCCTAACGGAAGGGACTCTTTACTCGACCTTTGTTTTACCTCCATCCCAGACTTCTGCACTACCAGGCAACTCTGCCCCCTCGGAAACTCTGACCACGCCGTAGTCTCCGTAAACATATCAATCCACACTAACTCTACCCAAGAAAACCAGACCAGCAGAATATCATACTGCTACCAAAGAGCCGACTGGGACTCGTTCAGGGACTTCCTCTGCGACGTCCCCTGGAACAACGTCTTTGATCTTCCTGTCGAAGACTGTGCCTCCGAAGTCTCCTCTTGGGTTAAGGCTGGTATCGATGCTTTTATCCCTGCCAGAAAATTCCAACTAAAACCAAATTCGTCCCCCTGGTTCTCACCCGCTTGCTCGGCCGCTATTGCCCACTGGAACCATTTCTTCCGGCTCTATCGAAGCTGCTCGCCGAACCAAAACAGGCGCCTTTTCACCTCAGCACGGAACAAGTGTAAAAAAGTACTGAACGAAGCCAAGAGGGCGTTTGCTACCAGAATTAGGCAACGCATAGCATCCTCTAAGTTTGGCTCCAAAGATTACTGGCGTCTCTGCAAAAGCGTGCTCAGCAGGAACAAGACTTCAATACCCCCACTAATCAATGAATTTGAAGTTCTCACCTCCCCAGCCGACAAGGCTGAATGATTTGCCCGTAGATTCTCAACCAATTCGACACTGAACTCGTTAGGAATACCTACACCAGACTTCCCACCCAGAACTAAGGCTCAACTAAATAACGTCCACATTACACCCTCGCTGGTCGCCAAGATAATTGCGCAACTTGACCCACACAAAGCGAGCGGCGGTGACGGAATCCCAGTCATAGTACTGAAGAAATGTGCCCCAGAACTCTCCTCTGTCCTCTCTAAACTCTATAACCTCTGCCTATCTGCTTCCTGCTTTCCTGCCTGTTGGAAGTCCTCCTGCGTAGTACCTATATTTAAGAATTCTGGCGAACCCTCAGACCCCGCCAATTACCGTCTTATTAGTCTCCTTCCAATCTTTGGCAAAGTTTTCGAAGCCATTATCAACGCCGAGGTGATTCAGCATCTTATGGCCAACGGGCTTCTCTCTGACAAACAGTATGGGTTTCGCTTCACCAGGTCTACTGCTGATATGCTAACGACCATTACCGAGTACATATACCAGGCACTTGACAAGAATGGTGAAGCCCGAACCGTTGCCTTGGATATCTCCAAAGCATTCGACAGGGTCTGTCATGCTGGCCTCCTGTGCAAACTGCGGAGCTATGGGATAACTGGACATCTGTTTGACCTCATCCAGTCCTTCCTCTCTAACCGCACATTAAAGGTGGTATTAAATGGGCATGCCTCCCAAAACTACCAGACGAACGCGGGCGTCCCTCAAGGTTCTATCCTAGGTCCCACGCTCTTTCTGATCTACCTTAATGATCTCCCCGACACCATTAGATCCCAAGTTGGCATGTATGCCGACGACACAACAATCTACTCCCGCATCAATCAGAAACCAGGTCTGGACAACAAAGTGAACCTCGCTGCCGTACTTGAAAGGGACCTCCAATCCGTAGTGACCTGGGGTAGGAAATGGTTGGTAAATTTCAATGCCTCCAAAACAAAGCTGTTATCAACTAATCACCATAGACAATCGCATCTACCTCCCATTAGCATGGGACAGGCTAGCTTCCCAGAGAGTAAAATACTACGCCTCCTTGGCCTTACACTCTCGGCGGACCTCAAATGGAATGACTATATTGAATCCATTGCCAAATCTGCTGCTATGAAAGTCGGCTCACTGTGCAGGGCCCGGAAATTTTTCCCACCTGAATCTATTCTGCACATATACAAATCTACCATCCACCCGTGTATTGAATATTGCTGCCATATCTGGTCGGGTGCCCCTGCTGCTCTCCTTGGGCTTCTTGACAAAATACAAAGGAGGATCTGTAACGTGGTTGATACTGACTTGGCAGACCGGCTGCAGCCGCTCTCACACCGGCGTGATGTGGCTTCCCTGTGACTCTTCTACAAGTACTTTCATGGCTTCTGCTCCAATGAGCTTAGATCACTGGTGCCGCCTAAGCACGAATTTACACGAGATACTAGATTAGCAACTAGGTCCCACCATTTTACAGTTAAACAAATAAGATGTAACCGTAAATTCTACTCCAACGGCTTCTTTTCTCGCGCTTCCCGCCTTTGGAATTCCATTCCACAAGTCTGCTTTCCCGACAGTTACAATCTCCAGGTGTTTAAATGTAGGGTCAATAGACACCTCTTATCACACTAACTCCCAACTATTCTCACAACACTCTCATCTACCCAACCCTCATTCTCGGTATCCTTACCCGCCTATCACCCACCCTCTGTCATTTCCTATATTTAATCAGCCTTTCTCCACTCTACGTAGCCCCCTGCACAGTAGTGGCAGTGACATGCCTTGCTCGGGGTGAAACGCTTATAAAAAAATTTAAAAAAATAAAAACATATATATATAAGTTTTAGAATTTAATGTTTTGAAAAGAAAAATAGAAATTAAATTTTATAATTTAATTTTAAAATTAATGGCAATAATGATTTTAGACAAACGATGTAGCTCGGCTCAATAGTATTGAGAATAACTGAGCCCACTAGAAAAAATGCCGCTTAGTTCTTCTTTTCATCACAGAGAAAGCGACTGAAGCCCCCAATACCGCCATAAGTGCAACTCTGTATATAGAATCTAACATCATTTCTTTTTTATATTTTACGGTTTACCAACCCTTTGTCAAAGCCGAAACATATTTTGGATTATAAGAATAATTCTTGTTTTGACGTGTGAATATTTTATTAACGATTGTTGAGAAGAACAATGATTTTTTCCAGATACAATTCCTGGTGTTTACCCCGTAGTTGTGAGAAATAAATTAATCCATTTTTGTCAAAAGTATCTGTACGTAAGGGGATTTAACCAACCCGACTGGGATTCGAACTCCCCTCTCTGATATTTCATAATTTCTATATCCTCACTTCTCTTACATTCATACAACAACCGCATTCAGTAACCCTCTACATTGAGAGGCACTTGGGCTTTCTAGAGTTAAAAATTTAGTACAAATAAAAGAAATTAAAAAAAAAAGAAATCCCGATATAATTTAAATATAAAAAACACATATAAAAATATAATATTCTAATGTGCAAAAAGGCGGTTTCGAGGCTGCGATAAAAGCACTGCACTCTACTATAATAATTGACACTACTTCAGACAAAAATTGAATATTATTACAAGTAATGCTATTAAGATGTATAAATGAGGAAGATGGTGCTACATCAAGGGTTGAAGAAAGATAAAAACAGAAGATTATGACAAGATTTGAATTATTCTAACCGATGGTGGAGATCTTCGTAATCTGTTCACCAATTTATTTACTCGAGAAAGGTTGACGCTCGGGGATAAGATATCTGATTCGAGTCTCGCTGGAAGCATTCCTTATTTTCGATTTCGTTGCTTATAAACGGCTGTGAATGACAACCTGGGCGTTGTAATTAAAAAGCAATTTAGAAAAAATTTAAATTTTAAAGCTAAAAATTTACTTTCTACTCTCAAAAGTAGTTTACTAAGACTGATGTTTATTGATAGATTGATTACTTTTCTACGGCTTATCAGGTTATGTAAAGCAAGAATTTTTTAGATTTTATGACATTTCATAGATAACAACGATTTAGTGATACAATTCTACTAATTAGCCCATAACTGAGAGAGAAGAAGTGAATCCACGTATTTGAGTGTAAGTAAATATAACGAACTCAACTGGAATTGAAACTAGTCTCTCTGATTTACAATTCTGAGCCATTATCCATTACATCACCTGCAAATCCAAGCTTACAGTATCTAGTGTTCCCAAGAGGTCACCATTTAGTTACTGATCAGGATTGATGTTTCTTAACTTCAGTTATCCTACATGAAGATTAAAGTTTAGGATTCTTATGTCTTTAATTTAAACTTTAAACAGATGCAATATACTTGTTCTTAAATTTTATCTTTCAGACATTTTGTATAGCAATTTCGCTTTTACAGAAACTTTAAAGCTGAAGTTATATAAATACAAAATAAATATTCCGGACATTTCAATACATATTTAATAAACACTTCAAAAATTTCTCATTATCTATGTCATTAAAAAAGAAATGCTAATTTCTGCCATTTTCCTATCATTTTCGTTTGAATGAAGGATGAATTAATTTAAAAATGTAGCTTAGCGAGAGAAAAAAATCGATTCCAGTAATAAATTTGCGATCATGAGCTGGAATAATGTCCAATTGCTGGCTGTATGATAGAAAGAACAATTCGTAAAGAAATGTAATTTTTTGTTTGTAATAAGCAATAAATGAAAGATTAATTTATGTTATTTTGTTTTCAATCAATGCAAACAAATTGTACACACAGTTTTTGTGTTCGAAATGAATAGATTTCTTTACACATCAAACGAAATCAAGATGCTTATAAAACTAGCATTGAAAGACAAACTTTCAAGTATAAACACTCAGACGCATTTCATAATGCTCTCTTTCTAATATATAATGAAAGCTAGTTTCTGAAACTATCATTATCCCTAGTTTGATTCGTTTTTAGCCTATGAATGTTGTCGATTAAGTGAACGAGACTTATTGTAACAACCATCATTATTTAATTCTTTCTGATTTTCAAAATGAAAATATAACTAATTAAAATGTCTGGATATGTTGTTAATAAATGTCTATCTTTAAATCATATAAAGTAAATTAGTCCACTTTTATTTGACTATTTTTAAATGTTCATACATGTCTTCTAAACATTGCTCTTTCTCATTTTTTTCCATTTCAATAGTATTTTCCAAAAATAGATGAGACAATTTTAAATGGCTGGCTCCGTTATCGTTGTCTTATAGTAACCTTGAAGTGTAAAGTCACTTAACCTATAATCTCTTCTGGAAGACGAATCTGATATTTCAGCGTGCAAATTTTTCGACAAAATGTCTTCCAAGGAAAGCTGTGCAAAAAAAGTGGAAGACAAAATCCACTTTACTGATATATAGATTTCCTTTTAAAAAGTAATTAATTACATTGTTGTAGAAATAAAGATGGCCCTAGAATTCTGTAAACTTCACTATTGCAGACGTTATATATTTACAAGCAGAAAAGCTTTAGCAATGTATCTCTTTTTAATTTGGTTCGAAATTATGCTGCTCACACACACACACACATTCTCTCTCTCTCTCTCTCTCTCTCTCTCTCTCTCTCTCTCTCTCTCTCTCTCTCTCTCATGGCATTCGGACGATTTTTAACAGTGCAATATCCAGAGTAGAAATTAAAATTGGATTATTTATTGTATTTACATTGGACTCTTTTCGACTGAAATTTTGGACAGCTAAAATAAATTTCACATTCATGAGTAATAGCATACTAAACTCGGCTACCGTAGAGATGTAAATGTCGAATACATTCTTTCTAAATAAAAACACATATACATTACAAGGAGATGGTGAAAAATATCAGATAAAAGAAAGAATCTGATCAAATATCTTTTTTTAGGAGAACGGTATCTTAATCAAACCAAGAACCTTACATGTGCACACAATTCTAGAAATATATATATATATATATATATATATATATATATATATATATTGTTTAATTACTTTTTCGATCATAATAAAATTAGACCAGTACACGTTTGTATTCCAAAGTGTTCAATACAATTATATTCTTCATTTGTAAACGAGTTATTACGCGACCTAGTTTTCTAGTTTGTTTTTTTTGTTTTTTTGTTTTTTTGTAGTTCGCCTGAAGACACCACATGGTAGAAAACTACGTCGCGTAATAACTCGTTTACAAATGAAGAATATAGATAGATAGATAGATAGATAGATAGATAGATAGATAGATAGATAGATAGATAGATAGATAGATAATCTGAAATTAGTTAGCAAGCATTTCCATATCGAAAATCCTCGACACAAAATCTTTAATAGAAATATTTTCAAAATGTGCTATTCCTGCATACACAATATGTACGATATTATTAATTAACAAAATAAACGAATTTTAAGGAATCTAGGTAGGACTAACTCAAACACTGGTATTTTGTCATCCTGTAATTGTAGGTCTCTCAACAACTGTCCAGTGGAAGGTAAATGTTGATCCACCCAAGTAATATGCTAGGCTTATATTTACCCTGTGAATAACAAAAATAATTATTAAGTTTACATCGGGATTCCAGCGGGAAGATTTAAACAGAGGTATTACACTCATAAGCACTCCTTTTCTAACCCTAATCAAAAATATTAAATGTCCCTCTCTCAAAGATTTTGGGAGATAAAAAAGAGAGTCAGCCACATAATGAGATGGAGACTAATAGGTTCTACCCGCAACCCCTAGAACCCTTATGACAGATGCATTCTGTACTTAAAGAAAAAATTAAAATAGTAAAATATCCCAGGCAAAATCTGTTTTTAAACTCACGCTAGAAATTCATACGCTAATGTTGTCATAAGTCCAATCTTTTTATTTTTAAATGTTAATTTTAAGCACCAATCTCTGTAAGTATAATCTAATTTTATTATTCTCTTTATCAGTTTTTTCTTTCTCTTTATTACTACATTCATATATATTAACCCCTTTTCACCCTTAGTTTTTCTAATCTTATAGCTTGATATTAATCGGCTCCTTAAATTCCCTATATTATTTTATCAATCTATTATTCTCTTCCCCTATTATGATTGTTTTATTTTTATTTATTTATTTCTAACCCTTTTACTCTTGACCATTTTCATTAATACTTCCCGTTTAACATAATCCCTTTTTATTATGTTTTAGGTTTCCCATTTCGAATTTTTTTAAATTCATAGGTACAAATTATTACTTCATTTTTACTTCTAGTTTAGTAATAATTTGTCTAAATCTCTATTTGATTTAATTTAACTAATTTAATTGAATGTCAGTTTTTTTAATTTATTTTGTTTAGGCTTTTTCTCTGATCAGAAATAATATTTCAGATTAATTACGTTTTACATAAACTATTTCTAGTAATGTTTTTTGTCTATAAGGTTTATATATCATAAATTTATTTCATTATTTATTCATTTAGATATTTATTTTTATTTATTTATTTTATTTATTTATTTTTATTTATTTTTATTATTTATATTTCAAGTATTAAATTTATGTTTTTAATTTTAGCTTTTTCCCTTATTTTTCCTTTCTTTATATTAATTAATTAACTTTATATTTATTACTTATATTTAATTTTTCTTATCATCTTTCTTATATCTTCATTTTTACTGAAGTTAATTTTTAACGTGTATTATTTTGATCTCATCAATAGTCTGTCCTGGTTTTTTTTTCTTTTTTTTGGTTTTTGTTTTGAAACGGTTAAAATTTCTTCTATTTTATGTACCTTGTCTCTTCAGAACGTAGGCGATTATGGCCTTTCAAGTTTCCCTATCCCTGGTGGCTCTTAGCACGCTTTCTCCTGCAACGTCTCTCAGCCTCTGTTCTGTCATCCACCTTCTCGGGCCTTTTAAATATATTATCCGCTGCTTTCCTCTGTCTTTTTTCCCTCTATCTGGCTTGTTAGTATCAATTTCTCCAAGCCCTCCTTCCTCATTGCATGTCACAGGATCTTCATTTGTTTCTTCCTGATGCTCAATATTAATTTCCTTTTCGTTTCCATCATTTCCAAAACCTCGTCATTGCTCACATGCTCGATCCATGATATCCGCAGCATCCTTCTGTAGAACCACATTTCAGTTGCTTCGAGTTTTCCCTTCATCTTTGTTGATATTGTTCAACATTTGCTGCCATATTGAAGAACTGACATCACATAGCAATCCAGTACTCTCTTCTTTGTTTCTAGTGAAAGTTTCCTGTGTCTTAATACTTTACTCACCTTCTAGAACACGTCTTTAGCGATGCCAATTCGCCTTTGGATCTCTGTGTCACAGTTTTCGTCTTCAATTAGAACACCTCCCAGATATTTGAATTTTCGTACCTGCTCGATTTTAACGCCCCCCACCTGTAGTTGGCAATTTGGGCTGCTCTTTTTGCTGATGACCATGCATTCGGTTTTCTTGCAGTTTATTTAGGAAGTATTGCTTAAAACCTCATTCCTCTCCGTGGCTCTCTCCGGCCTGCTCAGCCGCCATTGCCCACAGGAACCATTACTTCCGTCTATTCCGGAGACAGTCAACTGATCAAAATAGGCGCCTGTTCACACCTGCTAGCAATGAGTGCAAGAGAACCCTAAATGACGCCAAACAGTTGTTTGCTGAGAGAATGCGACAGCACATAGCTGACCGCAAATTCGGCTCCAAGGACTATTGGAGGATTTGTAAACGAGTGCTCAACAATAGGAAATCCTCAATACCTCCTTTAATCCATGGATTTGAGGTTCTCACGTCATCTGCGGACAAAGCTGAGTGCTTTGCCCACAGATTCTCATCCAACTCCACATTAGACTCGTCCGGAGTACACCCACCCGACTTCCCTATTAGAACTGAGGCCAAACTGCATGACGTATATATTACCCCGACAGTAGTATCCAGAGTAATTTCAAAACTCGACCCCCATAAGGCGTGTGGAGACGATGGAATCCCGGTGAAAGTCCTTAAGAGGTGTGTTCCTGAACTTTCCCCTGTCCTCTCTAAACTATTTAACTACTGCCTTTCTGCTTCCTGCTTTCCCGCATGCTGGAAGTTCTCTTCAGTCGTTCCTGTATTTAAGAATTGTGGTGAACCCTCGGACCCATCCAACTATCGCCCTATCAGTCTTCTACCGATATTCGGGAAAGTATTCGAGGCTATAATCAATGCTGAAATAGTTCATCATCTCACCGCCCACAAACTGTTCTCCGACAGGCAATATGGATTCCGCTTTGCCAGGTCCATGGCCGACCTGCTAACAACCGTAACGGAATACATGCTACAGGCCCTTGATGAGTCTGACGAGGCTCGCGCGGTTGCTCTGGACATCTCCAAGGCTTTCGACAGTGTTTGGCACTCTGGCCTCCTATGCAAACTACGCGGTTATGGTATTACCGGTCGGCTGCTTGACCTAATCCAATCTTTCTTAAATAACCGCAAAATGAAGGTCGTTCTGAATGGGCGTGCCTCTTCGTCCTACAGCACGAATGATTGTGTCCCACAGGGCTCTATCCTGGGCCCGACGCTCTTCCTTATTTTCATCAACGACCTCCCAGATGAGATCAAGTCCCAAGTAGGCATCTACGCAGATGACACTACAATATACTCCCGCACCAGTAAGAAACCTGGCATGGCGGACAGACATAATCTCGCTGCTGACCTTGAACGGGTTCTACACTCTGGTGAACTGGAGCAAGAAGTGGCTTGTCAACTTCAATTCATCTAAGACCAAGCTGTTGTCTGTCAACCATTACAGGCAACCTCTCCTGCCTCCCATAAGCATGGACCAAACGATTCTCCCGAAGAGTAATACACTACGCCTCCTCAGACTTACCCTGTCCTCAGACCTCAAATGGAACCACTATATTGAATCCACAGCAAAATCTACTGCTAAGAAGGTTGGGTCACTATGTCTATCCAGGAGGTTTTTTCCACCTGAATCCATCCTGCATATATACAAGTCAACCATCCGTCCGTGCATAGAACACTGCTGCCATTTATGGTCAGGTGCCTCTGCCGTTCTCCTCAGTGTTCTTGACAGGCTCCAAAGGAGAGTCTGTAATGTGATAGGTACTGATCTGGCGGCTCGACTGCAGCCACTTCCCCATCGTCGATATGTGGCCTCCCTTTGTCTGTTCTATAAATACTTTCATGGCTTCTGCTCAGACGAACTTAAGTCACTGATGCCTCCTCAACAGGTGTTTACTCGTGCAACCAGACTGGCAACTGGGTCCCACCCATTCACAGTCAGGTTAGCCAAATGCAGACAACAGTTCTACTCCTGCAGCTTCTTCTTTCGCACTTCCCGCCTGTGGAACTCGCTCCCGTATTCTTGCTTTCCCGACGGCTACAACCTCCAGAAATTTAAATGCAAAGTCAATACTCATCTACTAACCACTCTCTCCCCACCCCCGTATAACCTTCCCTTTCTCTCCACCTATGTATCTGTCATCGCACCTACTTTCTCAGCTTTCTATTGTTCCTTTCTAACTGGTTTGTACTCCTCACTCTTTTCTAATTAATCTTTTTACATTTATGTAGCCCCCTGCACATCAGTGGCGTTTCCGCTTTGCTCGGGGTGAAATGATTAAAAAAAAATTGTAATCCCTTCATGTCACTCTCTTCAGCTATCTTCTGTAGGAGGTCCTGCAGTTTTTTCCGTGTCTGCAATCAACACTTTGTCGTCTGCGTATCTTATGTTGTTCAGATTGTGACCTCCGAAGACAAATCCTGGCATAATATCTAGGGTCCTCAAAATATTCTCACTGTACAAGGTAAATAAATCCGGTGAAAATACACATCCCTGTCTTACGCCTCTTTCTATCTTTGTATAACTGCTGAATTTGTTACTGTCCGTATGCAAGCAGTTTGCTGCCAGTAGAGGATTTTAATTACCTTAATGTCTTTCCCAAATATGACGAGCCTGCTGAGCATCTCCATCAATTTTTTGTGGCGTATTTTGTCGAATATAAAATTAAAACTAGGTATGCAAAGATCTCCATCTTTTCCTTCGCTTTTTTAATGTATCTATTTCTCCCTAGCCCTCTTGAACTGTGTATTCCCCCGTCTTGATATCTTATTCATCTCTCTGTAACCTTCTCTCTTTCTTCTTACATCTTTCTTTCTTTCTTCCTTTCTTTCTTTTTCATTTCTTTTGACACGCTTTTCATTTCTCTCGACAAGCCCTGCATTCAGATACATGATCCCTACACACACCCTAACACTTTCTTGTTTGTTTATTAATTTTATAATTCCCTGACAATAGCGAATACCTCATTTCCTTCCCATGCCTTCCCCTGTCTGTGAATCCAAAATAACTTTTACTCTTTTCTCCTTCCTACATTTCTTCTTTTTTCTCCTTTTTATTTTCTCTTCCTCTTTTTTCCTTTTTCATTTAGCTACGCTTTTTCCTTTTCCTACTAGCATACACATTCAAACGAATTTTTGAATTTATCAAAGGATCGCCGATGAAGCAGGGCTGCCTGCCGAAATGATCATTTGATCCCATTTCTGGATTTTTTTTTTTATATATATATATACATATTGGCTCTGTAAATAAATAATCCTATTTACATCGAGCTCTCTGGCTGGATCAGGCTTTATATTTAATTTTTCAGCAATTAATATTAATAGGATCTCCTTTGAGATTTTACCAATAAGCCTCTTGTTTTTGGATTTAAATATATGCATATACATAGACAGACAGACAGACATTCAAAGACAGAGACAGATAGACAAACAAAGACAGACAGAAAAAGCGATTTAACATAGATATGAACAGTCAGACACATAGATAGATAGATAGATAGATAGATAGATAGATAGATAGATAGATAGATAGATAGATAGATAGAGATAGATAGATAGATATCGTGTTTACCCACTATCTTTATTGGTATAGAGTGTGAGCTAATTAAGCAAAATTTTCTAAGAGTTGTTTTTTTTTTTACTATGTGAATTCTTACCATCGATTGATATATTCAAACACTTATTACCTAAATTTTCGCCATAAGATATTTCCGATTTACGTCGGTTTCCTCACAGTTATGAAACTGGCGCTCCTTTCATAGTTGTAGCCTTTGTCATATTTTTCTTCTATACAAAAATGGTTGTCTGTCTACCTTTTCATCAACTAGACTTTCTTGTCTAATGTCGGTCTGCATTTAAGTAAGGACAAATCCTCTCTCCACTGTCAAAATTCATTCTGTTGGGCAGTAATTCCAACTCGGGGAGAGTATTCCATACTTTTCTTTGATATAACTTTTATTTATTTTTCCAGCGTTTTACGTATGTGGCTTGACATTTTAATCATTATTTTCTTTAAAGAAAAATATTTATTTTGAATATTGAAACAAATAACATTACACTAAGTAACTACGACAAAACATAAATTTAAAAAAATCAGTGTAAATTATTAATACCTCAGCCTTAAAGCGGAGGTATTGTATTCAGTCGCGTTTTGTTTGTTTGTTTGTTTGTTTGTTTGTTCATGATCAAGATATCTCAAGATCCTCTGGATGAATTCGGGTGAAACAGGAACGACTGGCCTCATGAATGGCACGAACTGATTAGATTTTGGGCTCGATCTGATACAGGATAAAGTCCCTAGTTTATTTTTTCTTTACTTTTTTTTACTAATACTCTTTCGTACGTTTCACATTCCAAATACTGAATTATCTTCCATATACCGCTTTACGTCATTA